>CAUYLG010074603.1:0-27881 GCA_963573385.1 Cacajao melanocephalus | reverse complement strand
GGGTTCAGCTGTGCTTGCTCTGAAACTCTCAACCCTGAGCGTTTCCAATTGCTGTTTTTCTTTTTGTGGGGGTGGGACCAGCTGAGCCTGATCACCTGGCTCCCTGGCTCAGAGCCTTTTTTGTTTAGTTGAAGGATCGACTCTCTCCCAGGTGTTCCAGTTGCCTGATGAAAGGGCGCCGGGATCTGCGTGATTTCCCGTGCGGCGACCCACTGCGCCGGCTGAAACTGTGGCGCTGATATTCCTGGCGCTTTTTTGCCCGGGAATATCCTGGCCTGGCTCCCTGTTTCAGACCCCTTTTTAATCGGATGAATGGGCGAGTCTGCCTTCCCAAAGCTCCACTTGCCAGCTAGAAGGGAGACCCAGACTAGTGTATTTTGTACGGAGAACTGCCACGCCGGGGTGCCGGCAAAACCGCCGCGCCGGCCAGAAGAGCCACGCTGGTGACCCGTAGGGCTCCTCCGCCTGGGAATCTCCTAGTCTGTGGGCAATAAAAATCCGTCTGTAAATGCGGCGTCCACTCACCCTCTGCGGTTTCACTGGGAGCTGCAATCCTGAGCTGTTCCTAATCGGCCATCTTGGATTGCAACCCCTCAATTTTCACTTCTATCATAGTGTCCATTCTAAGGCCAGTTCTAGTCACATGACTCTTCTGCTTAAAACAATTTTGTGTTTCTCTGATCATAAAGTCTAAAATCCTTTGCATGGTTTATTTATAATATTAGGATAAGAAAGCAGCTTATCTTTCTAGCTTCATCTCCCATTAATCCTCTGTGTGGGTGTTATACTTTAGCCACTCTGAATGTCTTCTATTATATGTTTAATTGTGTCCCCCACCAAAAGATATGTTGAAGTCCTGACTCCCAGGGCCTCAGAAAGTGACTTTATTTAGAAATAGGGTCTCCATAGTGTTAATCAAGTAATAATGACGTCATTGGGTGGTCCGTCATCCAATATGACTGAAGTCCTCAGAAAAGGGGAAATTTAGACATAGACACACATGCAGGAAGAAGGCCTTGTGAAGAGGAAGGCAGAGACTGGGGTGATGCGTTTACGAGCCAGAGAACTGAAGGAATATCAGCAGACTCCAAAAGCTGGGAGAGAGGCCTGGAACAGATTCCCTCTGGCAGCCCTCAGAAGGAAACAACTCTGCCGACACCTTAATTTTGGACTTCCAACTTCCAGAACTGGTGAGAAAGTAAATACGTTCTGTTTAAGGCACTCAAATTGTAGCACTTCGTTACGGCCGTCCTAGAAAACAAATACGTCTACTTCCATGCTCCCACTTCTTTGTAGCAGCTTTCTCCTCTGCTTTGAGCGCCCTTTCTTCCAAAATTTCTAGTAAACTCCTACTTGACCTGAGTCCAAGTCTATCCCTGTTTTTTGATAAACACCTTTTCTGGAAGTGTTTTCTATGTCTTTTTCTAAACTCCTTTTTAGAACACGTGGGGACTGGCCTGTACAACCAAATGCTAACCAGCTCACTGTTTCCTGCCCCCGCCTCACTTTCTATGTGCATGGTATTTACACATCTTGATGACACCAAGGATCTTCTGGATAATGCTGTTTCATCCTGAGTGCCTGTTTCCACTTCCCTCTGTGTGCCTTCTTGTACTGCAGAGCTAGGAAAAAATCAAAACCTACCTCTCCTGGACTTCCTTGTCGTCAAGTTCTGGATGCCAAAGTTCTGGTTGTCAGTTAGAATATAAGATTTGGAAGGCAGAGAGGAAGCAGAGGTTCCTGTTCTTCTGTTTGTTGTTGTTGCTTTTTCTTGCACGAGTGTGGAAAGGTAAGTATTTAGAGGCAGTTGAAGCTGCTGGACTCAGGCTGGAAAGTCTAAGATCAAGACACTGGCAGATTCAATGTCTGACAAGGGTCTGCTTCCTGGTTCTTGTGTCCTCACATGGTTGAAGGGGCAAGACAGCTCTCTGAGGCCTCTTTCATGAAGGCACTCACCCCATTCATAAGGGCTTCACCCTCATAACCCGATCACTTCCCAGAGGCCCTGCCACAATCACCCAGGAGACTAGGATTTAACATAAATTTTTTGGGGGACACAAATATTCACTTTATAGCAAAGTTAGAAGGTGTCTGGGGATTTTTGTAGCCATTGAGAGACTTGAGCTCAGTGTCTGAATTACTAAATTTATGGTCATTTGGAAGTGTGGTTATCTACCTATTCTCCACCCCTCCCTTCATACTGTTTCTACTATAGGGATAGAGACAAGCAGTTTACTACGGCAGTCTTTCTCCTATTGGTAACATCCAACATGGCTCCAGTTTCATATTGAGCAACAAGTGACCCCAAAATGTAATGATTTAAAATGATAGTTTCTTATGAACTCTCATTGTTATGTGGATTAACTGAGTGGTTCTTGCTTGGTCTTTTATATCGTTGAAGTCAGATGGCAGCTCGGGCTGGAGTCATCTGAAGACTCAGCTGGGCTAGACATCCCAGATGCATCTTCACTTATGTCTGGCACCTTGGTTAGGATGAATACAGCACCTGGGGCCTGGCCGGGCCTCTCTCTTTATGCAGCTTCTCTACTTGGCTATGTTGGGTCTTCCCTACCTGGCTAGCTTGGGTTTCCCCACATCATGGCAGTATTAAGGTGGTTAAACAGCTTACATAGAATATTATTTCCCCAAGAATGTGTGTTTTTGGATCAAGCAGGGAATTACAATATTTCTTCTGTTCCAGCTTCGAAACTCATGCAGTGTCACTTCCTCCACATTTATTGGTTAAAGTCACAGGACCAGCCCAGATTCAAGGGGCAAGAATTATGCAGGGGTGTGCATTTGGAGGCATAGTTCATTAGAACACACTGAGAGACAAACTATGATAGCTCCTTGTGTATCCTCCTTAACTGTGAACAGATTATCTTCTGTCCCTGGAAGTCTCTAATATGAGTTAGGAGCTGGGCACGATGGCTCATGCCTATAATCTCAACACTTTGGGAGGCCAAGGAAGGCAGATCACTTGGAGTCAGGAGTTCAAGACCAGCCTGGGCAACATAGCGAAACCCCATCCCTACTAAAAATGCAAAAATGAGCTGGGCATGGTGGCACATGCCTGTAGTCCCGGCTACTGGGGAGGCTGAGACATGAGAATTGCCTGAATCCAGAAGGCAGAGGTTACAGTGAGCCGAGATCATACCATTGCCCTCTAGGGTGGGAAACAGAGTGAGACTCTGTCTCAAAAAATATATATATATATGAGTTAGGAAAGGGCATTAATTAGACTATTACTTTATTTTGGTCAATTTCCTCCTATGAAATACATTGCCAGCCCTGATATCCACACTGTACCAATTAACTAATGACCTGTGAGGGTGTATCACTACGTAATATTCAGAGTGCATTTTGAAATGCAGAAAAGAAAACACTTTCCAGATATTACCTGAAAACTTCAGGTTAAGAAGCACCAGAATAGATTATCTCATTTTAATGTAATGTTAACAATTAGCATTTTTATTATACCCAAAAGAGCTCATTAAAATAACCACGTAATTGAACTAAGATCTATTATACACATTTTCTAGAAGAATAAATGGAATTTTAGAGAAGCAGACTGATGTACCCAAAGGAACATATATCTTCTATGGGTGAGCAGAGGCTCAAATCCGGATGTGTGACTCAAAGTTCACTATTCCTTTGACTATAGTAAAGACAGCACATATGTGTCATGCATGACCTTACTTGCTCTCCCATGTCTATGCAGACATCACTAATCACTCAAGGATGTTTATTCTGCTAAATTGCGACATTGGCTAGTAATCCTTCTCAACTCAGTGCTCTACCAATCACTTGTAGCTCAAGATAACATCTTACCATCTTGACATTCTACTATGTTGCGTGTCCAGAGGCTGAATGAATCCCACAATAGAAAGATTACTTCTCCTTTGATCTGAGGATTTTAAAACATAAGGAATATTCTCCATTCACTCACTCATTTATTTGTTTTTTAATGAAAAATAACCATGAATTATGCAGTCAAGTTCCTCACATTTGGGGAACTCATAGCGGTAACATCTGGAGTGCAATGGATGAGTCTTGCCCAGGGAAAACCACCTTTGTGATCATGGTATCTCCCCTGCCAGGTAAGTATTATTCACTCAATTCTAAGCTGCACATCTCCTGCCAATTCCCATGCACATTTTAACATTTCTGACTTGGGGATGTGTCTTGTAGTCAATGTGGTGGTTTTTTTTCCCTTTTCTGAGCAATCTCTTTTGAATTGATGGTACATTGTTCAGTTGACATCATCTTAGAATGGACAAAATATATCCATTCATGTATTTATGTACGTATTTGTGAAGTAAGTATTTGTATGTAGCTACTGGGTACTAAGCAGTTAGCCCACATTAATGAACGTGGCCCAGACCCAGTGTTCGAAGATAGGGTTTCTCAGCCTTGGCATAATTGAGACTTGAGGCCAGATAATAATATTTTTTGGTGGGGCACTGTCCAGTGCATTGTAGGATGTTTAGCAGAATCCCTGGTCTATACATATTGGTTGCCAGGGGCACCTTCAACCCAATTATGAAACTAAAATGTCCCAGACATTGCCAAGACCTGGGTAGGGGGCAGGGGGCATAGGGAGGAGTGAGGAATCATCCCCACATGAGAACTGCTGCTCTAGAAGTTAGCTTTTTGTCTCTGTCTTATATCACTCATCCACGGAGTAGAGATCTTACTAAATGTGAGTCCAAGCAACTTTATTTTTTACTCATGTACATTGGAATTGAATGATACCTACTATTTTTAGGGTACTTGGTATGCACTGGAAACAGGATTATGCCCTTAACTCGTTGAATTCAGATAATGAAATACAGAGTGTCAGGAGGGATTATAGGTGGCCTCCAGCAGCCCCTGTCTGAATTTAAACTCCTGGCTTGTGACTGCTAGCTGTTTGTTATCACAGGTAAGGCACAATCTTCCCTATGCCTCAATTTCTCCATCTGTAAAATGGAAGTGCTGTAAGAACTATACAATGAAAACATTAAAATATGTGGAACCATGTAGCAGACATAAGAAATACTCATAAAACACCGTTATTATTCTTAAAATCAATGATATTGGCATCATTATTTCACTTATCAAATGAGAATGTCGAAATCAGGGAAGTAAAGAAAATTGTTCAAGATTATGCAAGCAGCTGAGTGGCAGAGCTGAGATTCAAACACAGTTATGACTGATTTAAAAGCTGAGGGTAAAACTCAGGAGCATGTAGCTCTCCTGGGCGGGGCTCTGGCATCAGCAGGCAGCTGGAGTCTAGGCTAGGCCAGGCTTGTGCACACTGTCTTATTCTATCAGGGTCGCTGAGGATCGCGGGTTAGAACACCCAGGGCGGCCCTGTGAAGCAAGGTAATGGAAAAACACCATGGACTGTGACAAAAGTAAATGAGAAGCACACAGAAAGAAAGGTGGAAAATAACAGATGGGAACCAATATAGGAGACAGATACTGGCACAGAGCCGGGGCTTAGCAGGTGACTGAGGTCAACATTTCTTATCACAGGCTTCTTTGTGTGCTAGTTTGAGCCCTGCATGGCCTGAGTGTTTGGAGAGTGCTGTTGGAGTTCGCTTCTCTCTGGTTGTGGCTCCCCTTCCTTCGGCTGTACTGTGCCTTGTCACTTACAGGTTCATCGCTCTCACCTCCATGAAGATGGCCCTGTCCTGGGCTTGGAGCCACTTACTGCTGGGGCCATGTTCTATTGTCTCCAAGTCTCCAGAATGTAGTGCCTTGTGATGCTTGATTATTACTTACTTGATAGAGAAACACATGATGGCATTTTATTCCAACGGAAATCCTTTGACTCAAAGTCTCATTTCATAGTAAGGAAACTGAGGCAAGTGAGTAAGGCACTTGAGCCTGGTTAGAGAGCAGGGAGTCTGGGTCATCTGGCACAGACTCCCCTACTCTTTCCATAGCTGTTCACACAGATAATAAACATCCATAATGTGTGATGTACACATTCATTCACTCATTCATTCATCTAATGAAGTTATTGATCCTTGATACATACCAAACATCTGCTGAAATTCTTGACCCCATGTTGTCTGAACCACTCAGTTTAGCACTGGAGGCAGCTGTCCTGTGCTATTCATTCCTTCAGGAGATGTGCATTGTGTACTTGCTCTGGTCTAGGCAGAGATTAGTTGCTGGGGATCTGTGGAGAATCTAGACTTGGTCCTGCCCTCCAGAAGTTCCAGTTCAATGCTTGAGACAGACTGGATGGTAGTTATTTTATCTGACAGTCACTAAAATTTACACAAGGCAGAGTGTGGCGATTGCTTGTTGATTGCCTTTTGGAAGTGCATCGTGTTTCTACAAGTGCATGGCAAGTTGCCAGTGAGGAATGCATCTTTTGCCCTTTTCAGGGGCTGTATTAATGTTTAGGGCATAGAACATCATAACTTGGTCAGGCCCAACTGATATCCCTGCTAGGAACTCACCTGGGAGCTGAAGAAGGAAAGTGAATGGACTCAGGGTATGGTGTGGCCCATGGTGAGGAATGAAACTGACCAGATATTCAAACAGGGTTGAAGGGGTTTGGGGACCTCAGCTTGACCCCAGCTGAGTTAGCATCTGAAAGGTCCCAGGATGTCTGGAGGTTATATCAGTTAACATGTTGGTTTCTTATTAATGCATAAGAAACTTTTCCCAAATTCAACTTCTTAAGGCATTAATTGGTGTTAATGGGTTTAGAGGTCAGCCTGCTCTCCTTCTGTTCTCTGCTGGGCTCAAGCATGTATCGGCAATCAGCTCTGGCTCATGTTGGCAGCTCTGCTAATCCTGTGTGGACCGGCTCACAGGGAGCAGCTGGCTGCAGGCTGGACTAGGGTGGCCTTGGCTTGAATAGGGCTCTCCTTCCCACATGATCTCTCTCCTCCCACCAGGCTGGCCTTTGAGGTCTGGCTCAGAATTGTCACAAGGTAACTTTTGCTGCCTTCCATTGGCAAAGCAAGTTATAAAGCCAGCCCAGAATTGAGAGATGGGACATAGATTCCACCTCTTGATAGCAGGAACTACAAAGTTTCATTGTAGAAGGTGTAGACACAGGGAGAGTTGGAAGGTTAGGGTGATTGTGCAATCATTCGACCATAGGGACAGAGTAAGACAAATCTTCTGGCAGATTCTATATCTGAGAATCTCCCTTACATTTCTGCAGGTTTCTAGAAGCTGGGAGCGTAAGCCTTAGGATTTGACTCCTGTGAGAAGAGGCCAGTCAGGGGCCTCACAATTACACCAGCCTTACGTAAGTAAGGTGGGCTGCAGGGCATAGCTCTAATTCTTATTAGAGTTCAAGCAGGGCAGAAAGCCAACACAATAATCCATTTAATCCCCTGGTCAGATGTGGCTGGATTTGTAGGGGCTACAGCCATGCAGGCTGTCCAGACCTACCTCCTGCATGGTGAACTCAGGCAGCATGGTAACTCTTCTCCCAGTGGTAATGATAAGGTACTTCCTGCTCTGCTTAGATGGATTCAGGGAGTGGTTGCAGCTGAAATTACATCTAAACTACCTCTGTACCTAGTGCTGAGTAGACTTGGGAAAAGGAGGATCCCATGGGGGTTAAGGTGTCCGTCAAGTGGAAATAGGTGGATCCTAGCTCCCTCATATGCTAGCTGTTGATCTTGGATAGGTGCCTTCACCTCTCTACACCTCACTTTAGTGAGACTTAAATGAAACAACACACATAAATGTTTTGGGAGTTAAGGTGTCTCTCAAGTGGAAATACACAGGTGAATCCTAGCTCCCTCATATGCTAGCTGTTAACCTTGGGTAGGTGCCTTCACCTCTCTGCACCTCACAATAGTGAGACTTAAATGAAACAACACACATAAATGTCTTGTGCAGTGTTTAGCAAAAGTAAGCATCCACAAAATGTGATTTCATTTAAAAACACCTTGGCTTTTGAGTCTTTAATGACTCTGGCATCAAAATGTTGTACTAAAAAGAGCTGTAGCTTTAGAGAAAGATAAACCAACATGAAAGACTAACTCTATTACCTGGGTCTGATTTGTGTAAATGAGGTTAGCATTTAATTTTAGACTTTAGGGTAATAACTATATTCCCATTCTACCTTAATCTTGCTTAATGCACACGGTTTGTGTGTGATTGAATTCACTGAGCCCCCAGCTGGTCCAAGGGTCTTGTTTAACGTTTTCTCTGGCCACAATGATTAGTGCAGAGTTGTGCATGTGCCCCAAACAGGGCCAATCAGATTTCTTGCTGAGATTTTGCCAGTGCAATCAAGAAAAAGACATTCCCTCTCTGTGGTCTCATGGGCTATAAGGACCACGTAGACAAAGAGCTGCCGGGGCCAATCTTGACACTCTGGGGATGGAGACTGAGAATAAAGTCAGGCAGAGATGATGCAAAGCTAAGAGATTAAGAATGATCAAGCCTTGATGCAATGGTTGAACCCCAGGATTTAGCTTTTCATGAGGTCAGTGCTACCCTTGGACTTCCTAGTTATGTGGACTATTTTTATTTTTTGGTTTAAGTTTGAATTGTTTTTCTATCTGTTGCAACTAAATGATCCTAAATGATATGTCATGTAATTTCTTTGAGTCTCAATGTTCTCATCCTTAAAATATGAGAAACTGACATCCATTTCTTAAGGTTGTTTGTGGATTAAATGTCTTTTTTCTGGGGCTAGCAGAGTGCCCAGGACTGGAAAGCTTGGCCAGATCAATGAGGGCCTGGGATGCCATGTGAATTGGTCTGGACTTTTTCATCATCAGCGCAATGCTATGGAAGTCTTTCTTTCTTGGTAGTCGTAAATCCTCCAGTTTCTGTGACCCACTGGTGGCTGAGGAAGACCAAAGATTTGCCTGTGTCAAGAGGAAGAAATAAAGCAGGGGAATGAGCTTTAAGGAGAGAAAATGGAATGAACAGCCCCTTTAGGCTACCAAGATGGCCATAATTCCTTGCTCTTTCTCTACATGCTTCTTGTTTATTAAACATTCATATTGACTTGAGTTTCTCGGGACTCTGTGTATCAGATGGCACTAAATTACGGTAACTGAATAGCCTGCTTTTATTTGCTGAGTGGCCATTTGCGGGCTGATAGTACTTAAAGAAATTCTTTACTCAGGCTTGCTCTCTGCAAAGTCCACTGCCAAACACACAGCCACAATTTGTCCAGATACGCATTTGTGTTCGGAGGTAGGAGAGTTTAGCAGATTCTTGTTTTTTTTTGTGTATTTCCAATGCTTAATTTTCATTTGACCTTATTTGCACAAGTATTTGATGAGTATCTACTACCAGGCATGGTGCTCAGCATTGGAAAAAGAAAGATGAGTAACTACGGATGGCTCAGACCTTCTAAGGCATTTAAAATATAGTCAAGTAGGAGAGATAGTGACTAGAAACTTTCTATACAATTTATATTAAGAATGGTTACCACTTGTTGAGCATCTACTGTGGAGCAGACACTCTGCTAGGCACTGCATGCAAGTTATTTCATGAAATTCTCACTGTCACTGTGGAAAATTCATATTCCCCTTGCATATATGGGAAAATTTAGGCTCAGAACAATTGAGCTCACCTGTACAAAATGGTGCAGAGACTCCAAGTTTCTTTCAATATGTATTTTTCCTTCTTCTTCTTTTATCTTCACTGGTCATTAGAGAAATGCAAATCAAAACCACATGGAGATACCATCTCATGCCAGTTAGAATGGCAATCATTAAAAAATCAGGAGACAACAGATGCCGGAGAGGATTTGGAGAAATAAGAACACTTTTACACTGTTGGTGGGAGTGTAAATTAGTTCAACCATTGTGGAAGACAGCGTGGAGATTCCTCAAGGATCTAGAACTAGAAATTCCATTTGACCCAGCAATCCCATTACTGGGTATATACCCAAAGGATTATAAATCATTCTATTATAAAGACACATGCACACGTATGTTAATTGTGGCACTGTTTACAATAGTAAAGACTTGGAACCAACTCAAATGCCCATCAGTGATAGACTGGACAAAGAAAATGTGGCACATACATATCGTGGAATACTATGCAGACATAAAAAAGGATGAGTTCATGTCCTTTTTTGGGACATGGATGAATCTGGAAACCATCATTCTCAGCAAACTGACAAAAACAGAAAACCAAACACTGCATGTTCTCACTCATAGGCAGGTGTCGAACAATGAGAACACATGGACACGGGGAGGAAACATCACACAATGGGGTCTGTTGGGAGGTTGGGGACTAGGGGAGGTATAGCAGGGGTGGGGAGGTTAGGGAGGGATAACATTGGGAGAAATGCCTGATGTAGGTGACAGGGGGATGGAGACAGCAAACCACCATGGCACGTGTGTACTATGCAACAGTCCTGCATGATCTGCACATGTACCACAGAACTTAAAGTACAATTAAAAAAAAAAACATGGTTGAGATTTATAAGGGGAGAGGGCTCTGTGAAAGGAGATAACTTGCCTCAGAGAAACATCTTCTTTTTCATGTTCTCTACTTCCTCCTTCTTGCCTGAGACAAGGATATGATAGCTGGAGTATTTCCAGACATCTTAGTCCAGGAGGTGAGCTTCAGAATGGAAATCACGGGCAAAGAGTAATGGAGCAGAATGATAGAAAAGTCTGAGCCCTTTACTACCATGGAGCCACCAGCAGAGCCCTGGATTGTCTACCCTAGACTTGTTTTAATGAATGAAAATTACCACTATCTCATTTACTGCACAATTTAGGTTTTTTGTTCCACACAGCCAATTTACAGCTAGTCAAGTCTCACAGCTAGTAAGCAGCAGAACTGGAATTTGAATGAGGACTTTCTTAGTTTAAAGTGCATTTCATTCACCACTGTGCGGTTCATTCACCTGGAGAACATCCATGTGTGTTCCTTTGCATACTCTTCACTGTGTTAGGTACTAAAAATGCTAAGATGAATAAAACCATATGACATAAACTAGAGGCATGTAAGACAGAGAATAACCACCTACCTCAGTAGCAAAAGTAATTGTAAAGTGGGCAACATCAGCAGATGTTTTTTTTAAAACAAACAAACAAACAAACAAACAGAGTTTTGCTCTTGTTGCCCAAGCTGGAGTGCAGTGGTGCAATCTCGGCTCAATGTAACCTCTACCTTCCGGGTTCAAGTGATTCTTCTGCCTCAGCTTCCTGAGTAGCTGGGATTACAGATGCCCACGACCATGCCCAGCTAATTTTTTGTATTTTTAGTAGAGACGGGGTTTCACCATGTTGGCCAGGGTGGTCTCAAACTCCTGACCTCAGGTGGTCCACCTGCCTCAGCTTCCCAAAATGCAGGGATTACAGGTGTGAGCCACTGCACTTGGCCATAAAATTTTAATATTTGGATTTACTAATAAAATGGAGAAAGGGATATTGTATTCAAAACAACTAGATGACTCGGGGTTATATTGAGGATTGAGAGAAGGCAGAACTTTCTAACAATTATGGCTGTCTCTTGACAGTTGACTTTTAAATCGCTTTATAAGGGTATTGGCCTTTGCCATGTAACAAACCATCCCATAATATAAGTATGTAAATAAACATTTTGTTTGCTTATATTTCTATAGATCAGCAACTGGAGTTGGGCTTAGCTGAGCAGTTCTGATCTTGCCAGAATCTCCAAGGTGCTCAATGATGGGATAAGAAGCTTGGTATCATTCTAGTGATGTGGTATTCCCTGATAATCCTGGCATTAGAAACACAGTTTATCATTATATTTTCTTGTTAATTAGTTCCAATTTCTTATGAATTTTCTCTGTTTTCTCATTGATCTATACCTAGCATTTGTCACAACATATATAAGCCAGTGATTATACATTACTGGGGAAGGAGAGAGATTCTGAATGGTGGAGTGATGGAAGAGACATTTTGTAATGTATTAAAGTTTAAATAATGACTCAACATTTTTACCCAAAATGCATATCTTCACTGATGGTCTCCTCAAATCTTGAATTAAACTCTTGTATTTATGTATAAATTACTATTATCATTGCTCTTAAAGTTGCTGATATGTTATGAAACGATTCATGAAGTTGAAGAATCTTATAACACAGAGATCACAGAAGAGATTGATATGACCCCAGAATTATCAATTGGGGGAGCTGCCATTGTACATGAACTGTCTCTATCAAGGTCGACTTCCAGCTGTTCTGTGGGAGACAACCATTTTCCTTCTCCACCCATTGAACCCTCAGGTATCTAGTCACCAACACAAACACGATCCTCTGGGGTATTGCTGAAGGCATGAGGGAGGCCAAAAGTGGGAGGAGAGGGCCTGGGAGAACATGGACACAAACAGTAGTGTGAGATGAAGCCACAATTAAAGGGGACGAGGCTTTGAGAGTGTGATCTTCAGGATAGATGTGGGGTACTGAGTAGGCATTTGGTTCAAGAGAAGACCAAAAATTTGGGCTGTGCTTCTTGGCTTCTTATGTTCAGAGCCCATGGTGAGTATATTTGGGGGTGGCAGTGCATGGTGTGGGGCAGGGGTCCCCAACCCTACTCCCCAACCCCACTCCCTAACCCTGGACTGTGGGCCCATACCAATCTGTGGCCTGTTAGGAGCCAGGCTACAAGCAGGAGCACTGTCACAATCAGCACCTCATGTCAGATCAGCAGTGGCACTAGATTCTCATAGGAGCGTGAATCCTATTGTGAACTGTGCACTTGAGTGATCTAGGTTGAGCACTCCTTATGAAAATCTAATGCCTGATGATCTGAGGTGGAACAGTTTCATCCCAAAACCATCCCCCACCACCATCTACCATCCATGGAAAATTGTCTCCCAGGAAACTGGTCCCTGGTGCCAAAAAGGTTGGGGACTGCTGGTGTTGGGGAAGCAGGGTTGTGGAAATTCCAGGCAGAGGAAATAGCAGACTTAAAGTGAAGCACTAACGAAGTCCAATGTCACTGGGGAAAAGAGTGAAAAGTGAGGGGCCCCAGGTCTCCAATCTGCAAAACCCAGAGTGACACCAAGGTCCAGTACTTCCCCCCCCTTGGAAGGCTCCATCTTATAGAGTGTGTCATTCTCTTGGCACTGCTAGACTTGATAGTCTGTCAGGATTTTACATTCTTACAGGTTTGCTGAGACAGTGTCCATGAATAGATAAGGAGAGTATCACTTATTACTAATTTCCAGTGAAGAAAGCAAAACTTGGAAGTGCAGGAGTCTTGGTAAAGGTGGCTCAGTAGGTAAGGGGAGGAACTAGAACCTGAACTGAGGGTTTTCCTGTCGACCCATGTGGCTCATTAGGCTCATGTGTGTGCATTTACATAAGCCCAAATCTGCCTAGATCTTGTAATCTCCATCTTGCAATCTCTGATTCTGCAAATATGTATTAAATGCCTAATGTATATCTCACAGGGGATACAGCCTTGAGAAAGAAAATGTCTCTACTGTCATGGAGCTACCCTTCCAGTCACAGAGGAAAATGATGGCCAAGTCATCAAACAAGCAGAACATTGTTTTAAATGGTGCTAAGTGCAAGGAAAAAAAACAGAAAGCAGGATGGGGTGGCAGTGGACAGTGAGGATTGATTGGGATTTCAGGAAGGTGGTCAAGGAGGGCATCTTTGGGGAGGGGGCATGAGAGCAGGCTCTTCTTGCCTCTCTCTTCATTGCCCTGTCTGCTGGCAGGTCTAAGGTGCGCAGGGCCTGAAAATTCTGCAACTATGATGGGTGTCTTTGAGAAAAATTATACAAAACTGTGAAGAGAAAATTCAATTTAAAATGAACATTTGTTTCGGATGAGAAAAGAAATAACAAATTCTATAAATTGAAAATCTACAGCCAGGTGCAGCGGCTCACCCCTGTAATCCCAGCACTTTGGGAGGCTGAGGCGGGTGGATCATAAAGTCAGGAGTTCAAGGCCAGCCTGGCCAACATGGTGAAAACCTATCTCTATTAAAAATACTAAAATTAGCCAAGCATGGTGGCACACACCTGTAATCCCAGCTACTTAGGAGGCTGAGGCAGGAGAATTGCTTGAACCCAGGAGGTGGATGTTGCGCTGAGCCAAGATTGCACCTTTGCACTCCAGCCTGGGCGACAGAGCGAGACTGCATTAAAAAAAAAAATCTACAAAATCCAAAATAATCTCACCAAATCTGGAAAAAATAGCTTAATTTTTAAAAATTAGCTTTCAGGCACACCTCTATGATATGTTTTCCCTAAGGTGTTAGGTGCATTCTCATTTGTTGCCTTGCCACATGTCAACAAGTTTGTAATAATTTCTAGTGAGAGAAGAGAGAGTGGAGTTAGTCTTTTTTTTCTAGCATGGTGGATTAAAATAGCTTTGACTGATAGATCAGGAAAGTTATTTTCAGGATCCCAAGGCATTGTTGATCATGTTATGCAAAATTTTATCAACTTGGGGAAAACACTATCATATTTTTTATGTATATGAGCTATCAGATTTAAGTTTTCTGGTATAATGACTAAATATTAAAGCAGCTTTGAATTACTGATGCTCATTACTTGCTTGTCAATAACGTCCTCTTGTGGAAATGTATTTTGAGTTTTACAAGACCTCCATTGACGTCAGCATTTTGTTTCAAATCCGCCAGAAATATGAATATCTTTCCAAAATGCTCACATGATTTACTCCTTTACGGACAATATGAGAACCTATGCATTATTTCTATGAGGAGGATCACTCTTCCTTTTAATGAATTACCACATTTAGTGTGATCTGAATATTGGATTTGTTATAATTTGCTTCTAAATGTCAGGATAATTTCTATTGCTTTTTTTCACTCATATTTTAATTTTGTTTCCATTAATTTTTAACTGAATTTCTTCTCATCTCCTTAATGTATAAATTTAAAGATAATAAAATAATGTAGCCTTCACATACATCCAATTCAGGAACCTGTAATTTCTTATTTGTTTTATGGAAACATTCCAGAATGCCTTCTCAAATTATAATTTAAATGTTATATTGAAGCTTTATCAACACTTTGAATAATTTTTTTTTTACATTTTGTTTGTGCTCAGGTTTCTCCTCTGAGCTTTAAAAAATGTATCAATGTCCTTCAAATATTTTTAGCTCCACATGCAAGTCTTAAATAGCTTCATAATGGCCAAGGCATTTTATCACCCCTAAAAGCTTTAAAGGAAGATCCAAGTTGGCACGTGTGATGTACAGATAATGACATATCTACAACTCAAACCTGAAAATAAAACATTTAATGTAGCAGAATACCAAAGTCATCAACAACCTCAGCACTGTGGATGCAGCTTTTACTACTACAGGATTCCACACTGTGCCATTTACAAATATTTTTAAAGAGCATGTGGGGCCCTTTGTTCTCTGGAATAGCAGTGTTTTTGTGTGGCTGACCATGAATGACATTCAAGAGCAGGCAGCAGCAGTATTCCAAATGTTTCACTTTGTTGAATAAAGTCATAGACAAATAGTTGTCAGCAAAACAGTTATAAATTTCTCATAGGGTTTTCTCAGGAGTAGCACACAATATTTTCCACAAATCAGTGTTTGTTATATCCAATGCAGAATCTATAATAATGGAGTAGTATTTGGTGTCTGGTTCATTGGAGGTATCACTTAATGAAACACAGTTTACAACCGAAACAGCACCAAGCCCTCAGTCTTCAGAGGAGCCAGCCATGATCTCAGTAGTTTGGCCATTATTATTTTTAAACATCTGTTTCAGAAGCACCTTGAATCCTTCTTATGTTCTGTTTGATTCTTTGTAAACATTACTGTGATTGCGATATTGGAAAAAGCAGTGGTTTTTAGTAGAACAGATATAAATGAAAATATTGTTCATTGTAGCAGGCCATCACAAAAGATCACAGAACTTCTTCAAATTGATGAATTCTTCACAGTGAAGCTGCTGTTGACTGTGGGGTCAGTTCTGTTCATCGTACAAATTGTGTTTTACCTTGCTCTTACTTTCATGTGTCTTCTGCTTTTGGTTTCTGTTTGAGAGTGTCCTGATTTTCATAATCTATTATCCCATCAGTTGTCATTTTATCTTTATATTTTGGTCTATTATGCTTTGTTTCCTTCTCTTTACTATGACTTTAGCCATTGGAGTTTTTATTTCTGCTGTTTTATGAGTTTTTGACATCTTGAAGATTCTTCCAGTCTTCGTTCATTTATGTATTTTTTTTTAGCTTCTCCTAAGACGCTTCCTTCACATAACATTTAAATTTTGAAATGATCAATAATTCTGAAAATTTATACAATTAATCTGAAAGTAAGGCATGCATAAGAGCAATTGAAATGCTTTGAAACATTGCCCCTACACTAGACCCCACTTTATCCATGTTTTGCTTTCTGTGGTTTCAGTTACCCGAGGTCAACCGCAGTCTGAAAATATTAAATGGAAAACTCCATAAATAAATAATTTAAATTACTTGCTGTTCTGAGTACCATCATAAAATCTCACACTGTCCAGCTCTGTCCCACTTGGGACATGAATCACCTCTTTGTCCAGCATATCTATGATGTAGATGCTACCTGCCCATTAGTCGCTTAGCAGCAGTCTTGGCTATCAGATTGACTGCTGCAGTCTCAGAGTGCTTGTGTTCAAGTAACCCTTATTTTACTCTTATTGCAGTATATTGTTATAATTGTTCTATTAGTTATTGTTGTTCATCTCTGCCTGTGCTTAATTTGTGAATTGAACTTTATCATAAGTATGTATGTATAGGCAAAAGTGTAGTATACATGGGGTTTGGTTTCAGGCAACTGCAGGGGGTCGTAGAACATGATCCCCAATAGACAAGACGGGGACTGCTATACTTTGTATTGTGCTACTTAATTGTGTAATCCAGTTTTTCTTAATCCACATGTATTGACTTCCTGATAAATGTGTAGGAAATTGTCAATTGTTTCTTCAGGCTGTTTTGCTGTGTTGCTGACAATTTCGTTTTCTCTTTCATCTGGAACCAGTAGACTTCCTCAGGACAAAATGCACTGGATATGCTAAATGCAAACCAATAGGTTGGGACGTAGAGAACGTGTAACTTCTCACATAGACATATTTGCTTTCTTCTACTCTGCTGCAAATTTACACTCACAGGATAAATTGTATTTTGTGAAATTTCCATCATTAAAGAAAAACATGAAGAGTGCATTTATAATCATACCTGCTGAGTTTTGAGCATGTTACTGACAGGAGAGAACTTCTGTTTTGACTGGAAATCAATGAGAACCAAACATAATTGTACACAGTTGATGACTGGAAGAATTTTCCAAGAACTGGTTTCTGGCTATGCACATTTCAGATCTCATTCCTCTTCCACTAGCCACAGATGGCTATTTCAGAGCACTAAAGCAGGGGTCCCAAACCCCGATTAGGAACTGGGCCACACAGCAGGAGGTGAGTGGTGGGTGAGTTAACATTACTGTCTGAGCTCTGCCTCCTGTCAGATCAGTGGCGCCATTAGATTCTCATAGGAGCACAAACCCTATTGTGAATTGTGCATGCAAAGGATCTAGGTTGCATGCTCCTTACGAGAATCTAATGTCTGATGATCTGAGGTGGAACAGTTTCATTCCAAAACCATCCCCCCATCATCTTGTTTTGGAAAATATTGTCTTCCACCAAACTGGTCCCTGGTGCCAAAAAGTTTGAGGAGTGCTGTACTAAAAGACAGGTTTATGTGATGATGACTCTGCATCTTCATGTCCCTGGGGTGCAGGATGAGTTGGCATACAGGGAGAGTAGAGACTTCTGGAAGCTCTTGTACCAGGATGGCTAGCTGTCAGGGTCCCCACCTGCAGGGGTCTGCCTGCAGACCCTGACTCAATGGTAGATGACTAAGGTACACTGACACACAAATATAATGTTTTGCCAGTTCGGCTAAGGGTCCGTGGCTGCTTACAGACTCCCTGGAGAGTACTGTAAACAGTTGCAACTGCCAGCCGCCAGCAGCCAGAGAGACTTGCATTTAGTTAGTAAAGTTTAATTGACAAAGCTTGAGTCAACACCCCTAGAGGCTGAAGATTAAAGCACAGGTTCCAATGCCCAAAGCAAATACCATTAATGGATAATATCCCTGGTTAACCACCCTCTGAGAGGGCCATCTGGCTCAAAGATTAGTTTTAAGACCACATGAATAAATAGGTTAGTTAGGTAAACTCCCCCACATACCCTAGCAATTTGCTTTACTTACTAACTAAATCTAAGGGGGATTTAGGCTGCCTTCAGCTGAAACGTCTACTGAAACTATGAAAAAACCCTTAGGTCTTCCAAAAGGGTCTGAGATCTTAGTCTTATAACTTTCTCTACTATTTTTCCTTTAATATTTTTGCTACCACCCTGAGTGAATTCCCGCATCTGGCAATAATTTAACTCTAAATGGCAGTGCCTTGTGACAAGCGTTGCATGTCTCTTCATGGCAGGAATCAAGGGCAGTAGTGCCAGTCACTAGAGCCACTGTCCGTGAATTCATGTCATAGCAGCACAAAAGCCTTTCCTAGGTGAGGAACATATAGAGACAGGAGAGCTCCACCCAAACCCACTACTATTGGACCTCCACCCCCTGTGTCTCTCCCTCTAGGGATCCAGGGCTGTGCAGCTTCTCCAGAAAGATGTAAAGATGCAACCTCAGGGGGGAGGTGGTATGGAGGGTGGCCCTGTTGCTCTGTGGCACCTGAGCTCTGTGCCCTGGTCATCATCCCTGCCCTCACCATAAACACACCAGAATTTACTCATACTAGTGGCTGACTTGGCTGTTCCCCAAAATCCAGAACCAGATAGGGTAGCTCACACCCCAGAGAACAGTAGCTTACAGGATATGAAGAGTAACATATCACAAAGAAACACTAGTCAATGGACAAAGACACCTTCTGAACCACAAACGCTGGTGGTGGGGAGTGAGAGTAAAATAAGCAAGATAGGCCAGGTGTGGTGGCTCACACCTGTAATCCCAGCACTTTGGGAGGCTGAGGCGGGCAGATTACAAGGTCAAGAGATCGAGACCATCCTGACCAACATGGTGAAACCCCATCTCTACTAAAAATACAAAAATTAGCTGGGCGTGGTAGCAGGCGCCTGTAGTCCCAGCTACTCGGGAGGCTGAGGCAGGAGAATTGCTTAAACCTGGGAGGCAGAGGTTGCAGTGAGCCAAGATTGCCCCACTGCACTCCAGCCTGGTGCTGGCGATGGAGAGAGACTCTGTCTCAAAAATAATAATAATAATAATAAGCAAGACAAAAATACTTCAGGAGACAGGAGAAGCCATTAGTAATGGGGAGTAAGGAGTTAAAAATCATAAATAAAAGCCACATACTAGGAACAGAGTAGAAATATTGGGTCTAAATATCTATTGTGTTCTGGATTTAAGATTGCAGCTCCTATAATGTCCTGGTTATGATGTCCAAAGAATTGCATTGATAAGGAACAGGGGAAACCAAAAGTGTGCATGAGTGAAGTTCCAGGGCAAAGGGCCTTCAGCATGGGCATCCCTGGCTTCAACACAGACCTGAGCTCTTTCATTAAAAGCCAGGACACTTTTCCTTCAGAAAATGGTAACGTTCTTAAGCCAACTGAGGTCAAGTCCTGCAGTGCCTCCCCCGAGGCACTTCTGCAGCTCTTCCCATTTCCTGGCAGACAGATTGAGCCTAGATTGCTTAGGATAATGAGCTTCATCAAAACACTGGGAAAACCGGTGGGGGCTCATCATCCCTTCCATTTGAAAGTAAGAATTAAAAATAAGTTAAATTCTTATTTTTAAGTTCACACGTGTACAAGAGCATGCAGGGGCCTCAAATTGCGCCTATTCAGTAAGCACGCCCCTTTCCAGCATGATTTTCAACCTTCCTCCCACCCAGAGGAGAGTCAGTATCTTCGCTCCTTTGAATCTGGGCTGACCTTGTAACTTGCTTTGACCAACAGAGTGCAGTAGAAGGGATGTGGAGCAAGTTCCAGAGCATCCACCCATAAGGTCTTGTGATATCTATCTTGCCCTTCTGGGCTTCTTCTTTGAGATCTCCAAGTGGCAAGGAAGTTAGAATGAAAGACCAAATGGAGAGAGACCCAGGGATTGCAGCTGCCCCAGCTGCCTCTTCCTGCTTCGCTTGTGCAGCCCTAGCCAATCCACAGCTGGCTGCAGCCACACACGTGAGCCAATAAGACCACAAGAACCACTCCATCAATTGATTAGTCCCCATAACACGTAACTCATCATTGCTTCAAGCCACTGTTTTAGGGAGGCTTGTTACACAGGAATTATCAGAACCACAACCATTATTGTTTCCTAATCACATCTAAATATGGTGGGCTATAGATTATCGACCCCTTTCTTCAGATGAGAAATGAAATATCTGGCTGTTTATGTAGTTTGGTGCAGTCACACAGGTGGGAAGTGGTGAGCTGGGCAGGATAGCTGCATGGGAGGGAGGGAGGAATGCAGACCAGCAGCTGATCTGGGGGAGGTGGAGAGGGGTCGGGTGTGAGAGAATGCTGCCAGGTCATTGGCGCCACTAGGCTTTGTCTTCCCCTTCCTTTCTTAATATCCAAGACATTTTCTTGGCATAGAGGCCTTGAAATGAGACAGATGAGGATTAGCTTTCTGTCTCTGCCCCTTAATTCCTGGCTGGGAGACCTTGATCAAATGACATAATTTCTCTGATGTCAGTCACTTCCTTTATAAAACGGCAGCCATAATCTTTTTTCACTTGGGTTTCCCACGATTTTATGGGATGACTTTTTTTTTTGTGACTACACACTGTGCCTCACACATTGATGCCCAATAAATGGTTCTTTACTCTCTTTTTCCACCAGCTTCCTCATACCTCTATTTTCATTGCCTCTTCCAGAAAATGGGAAAACAGAGCCTAAGCTCACAGCTTATTTTTTGTCACAATGAAATAAAATAATAATTATAACAAGGTATTTTATAATTTGTAGAATGATATTAGTATAAATCTTTGAGACCCAGGAACAAAATAAGGTGATATTAGAGTACTGTGACTAATGGTATGGGGATTTGGTGTCAGACAAGCCTAGATTCTAATCCAGATGTCCAATTTTGCTGGCCATATAACATTGGGCTAGTTAACTAACCACTTCGTGCTTCAGTTTCCCCATATTAAACTTGCAGATAGTAATATGAACTACCTCAAGTATTTGTAGTTTAAGGATTAAATAAGATTAAAAACCTGAGAATTTGGCTTGGCATATAGTAAATACTAATAATGCTGTTATAGTGAAAACAACTAGTCTACTTCCTTTACTCTCATTTTTCCAGCCTCATCCCATAATGAGGATGGTAGCCCCCCAAGAATTGAACTCCTGATTTCAAAGAAAGAAATAGACAATGACATAAAAATTTCAGTTGGTACCTTGAACAGCATAGGGTGGATAGCTGGAATAGGTGGCTCTTTGCTTAGTACTGTGTTACGGATATCCCTCTGGTCATAATAATTCAAATCTTTCTTGTGTGAAAAATGCATTCGTTCTTTTCCTATAGTCTCATCCCATTATAGTGGCTTAGCGTCCAGGGTCATGTCATCTCATCAGGTCCAAGTGCAGATGAACCTTCTCAGGTTCCATTCGTGGATCACCTCTTTTTGGGTACTGCTCCTTTCCGTCTGAAGATCTATGAACTAGAGATAGGTTATCTTCCCCACCTTGTAGCACACACACATGTCAACAATTGATAGCTGAGAAGGTATAAGATAATTGCCACAGATATTCAAAAAAGGGGAAACCTAGAGGTACACAGGCATCACTGGACCACAGCAATTCTAGAATTCACTGGGATGCATGTTGCCTGTTCCTGGGTTGGCACTCAGCACCACTCCTTGGGAGTTGTTCTTTATTCATCATAGCTTGATATTGGGCTTCTCAGACTTTAGAACTGTGAGCCAATAAATTTCTGTTTATTATAGATTACCCAATCTGTGGCATTCTGTTATAGCAGTATAAAATGGTCTAAGACATAAGTGATTGAAAAAAATAGTGAAGTTTAGAAAGAATCAGGGAAGGGAAGAGTAAGTACTTTGTAAAGCAAGTATAATATTAGTACTGACTTCATAATGTTATTACAAATATTGAGATAATACTTATAAAATATCTGTAACAGAGCAAAAGCTCAATAAATAATTGATTGATTTTATTTTAATGTTTTCTATGTCCAAAGAGTACAGGGAAATGAAAAAGTAGTCCTTCCTACATGCTAACTCTGGAGAGAATTTATGCCATAACAAGAAGAAAATTATGATATCCCTGGAAAGATCTCAGCGTCCTAACTATCAAATGTTTTTTATGCATAAAGTCCCCTAAAGTAGGCAGAATATAACTAAAATGTGGCAAAGGCCAGAACATTTAGACATTGCAGGGCTCCTATCTCTTTCACAGGTATGTGCGTGCATGGTACCGACTCTACCCAATTAACACTTAGACTCTGAAAATGTGATGTACTTCTTTTTTCACTTGTGCTGTGATTTGCCAATTTCTAATGAAATAAATGCTGATCTTACTCAGAATGCAACTTACTTCACTCAGTAACAGTAAACAGTGCTAGGCATAGTGATGAAACCCACATAGGAGAGTCAAACCAGAAATAGGTGTGCGTGCTGCACATCTGTACTACACAGCGGACTAGGAGTTGTTTTAGAATAAAGGAGACACCATGGGAGCCTTGGAGAGGAAAGTGATTCAGATTAGGAAGAAAGTTCTTGTGGAAGTTTCTAAGTTGCTTCCTACAGGAAGCCATCCTGGTGTTTAACTAGTTCCTCCTCTGTGCTACTCTGCACCTTGTACCTATTTTTAGTTTAGACATTGGAGAGTGACACTAAATTAGGGCTGAAGTTTGAATTCACATTTGTCTGATTTCAACTGCCATGACCTTTTACGGTTCTGTCAGAGACTCTGGCTGCTTTGTGTATCAGTACATTACCTAGTTGAAAAGCTATGTGCATAACATTTGAGTTAATTAACTAATAAATAATAGTGACTTAGAAGGTCACAAATAAGTGTACCAGGGAAATTCAAACAAAAACAAAGCAGAGGATGCAATATTAATATAAGAGAATGTAGACTTCATGGTAAAAATCGTTGCAGGAGGCAAAGGAGGCACTAAATATATGTAAAGGATGACTTTGACAATGAGAATCAGGAACACCTCTGCATCACATAATACAGCACAACACCATTCACCTTCATAAAGCCAAACACACAAGAGACATAGGGAAAAACAGAAACACGCCAATAGCAGGAAATACCAACAACAGAAAACCTACGTTGACTTATCTCAGTCCAG
The DNA here is from genome assembly GCA_963573385.1 of Cacajao melanocephalus. Classification (NCBI taxonomy): domain Eukaryota; kingdom Metazoa; phylum Chordata; class Mammalia; order Primates; family Pitheciidae; genus Cacajao; species Cacajao melanocephalus. The sequence goes on along the minus strand of CAUYLG010074603.1, from coordinate 4,641 downwards.
GATAAGTCAAGAGAAAAAAAGATACAAGATTATGGAAAAGCCAGAAAAAACATGAGGCAGTTCTCATTGATATATTAAACTTTATATGCTGAAAAATTTTAAATGTTTCGTAAAACAGTGACTAAAATTTAGCAAATACTAGTCTCAAAGGAAATGTCAACAAATTACAAATACAGATGTATTTGATAACAATTACATGCATCTAGGCATGAACAAAATTAAAAAAATTAGCTCTTAGAAGTTAAAAATATATGTCTCAAGTAACTATAGGTTCAAAAAAAATCTACAAACTCTAAGTAGAGAATATCTACAAAATGCTGCTGATGAAAACACTGCACATCAGACCTCATGGGTTACGGTGAAAATAGCAGTCAGAAGAAAATTCATAGTCTTCAATACATACCTCAATAAACAAAAATATATAAAGATTTATAAATTAAACATAAAAACAAGAAATTAGAGAATAGCAACAATGACAATGACAAAGCTAGAGGGAAGCAGCAGAAAAGATATAATAAAGACAAAAGCAGAAAATTGATAATTTGGAAATTGTGAAAAGAGAAAAACTGATTGATAGAAAAAAGGATGATTGTTGGCAACAAATATACTGCGAGAAAAAGTGGTGGGATTATGTGGAAATACACAATATCTTTAAAGGGGAAGAATAACAACAGAAAGAGAAGAAATTAGAATCACAAAAGAATATGCTGCTTACATCTGTGCAAATATAAAACTTGGATGAAGTGCCATTGTTCCAGAGAAACACATATTCCCAAAGCTGATCTAGAAGACATGAAAAGCAATCTAAACAGGACAATTTACATGAAAGAATAGAGAAAATTGTCAAAGGACAACCTCCTCCACAAATAAAACATCAAATCTAGATGGTTTCATGGGGTATTTTTGCCAAAGATTGAAAGAATGGATAGTTTCATTGCTATTTAAACTTCTCCATAATATCAGTAAAAAACAAAAACTTCCAAATTCTTTGTATGTCATGTACATAGCATTGACTCCAAAACATTAAAAAATCACACAGAAATGAAATTATAGGAAGTCTTATTTGTGATAATAGTACAAAGTTCTATATAAAATATTAAATAATTCAATAACACATTTAAAAAGCTCAGCATGATTGTGTGGCATTTATTCTAATAATTCAAGAATGCTGCATTATAAGACAATATGTTTAAATTATTGTATTTATATATCTGAGGAAAACATTCTTATGAGAATCTTCATAGATGCTGAATAGGCATCAGACAAAAATTGAACATTTATTTTTGATTGAAAGCAGTTCAACAAAATGGGAATTCACAAATTTGTTCCTAACTTGGTAAATAATAGCTCTTTTGTCACAAAGGCAGTTTTAGTGTGAGTGAGGAAATACTGGAAATATTCCCACTAAGTTCAGGAGAAAGACAAGGATTCACATTTACCATTGTTATAAGTTATCATTATAACTAGTTGTGTTGGTGAGATAAGGAAATTATATGTGCAAAAGTTTGAAATGAGGAGGAAAATCATTAATTAAAAATGACAAGGTTATGTACCTGAAAATTCAAGGCAATTAAGTATAAGTGAATAAAAAAGTAAAATAATTTGATAAGATAAAATGATTCAAAATTAATATATAGATATCAATAAATTAATTGCATATATATATACACACATGTATCTACTATATATAATAAACTATTTCATTATGATATATGATGGAAGAAAATAAACAGTGAAATATGACCATATAGCCCAGTCCACATCTGAGGACATCTTTTTTGCTAGTTTCTCAGAAACCATGCCATCAGGAATCCAAAATGTTCTGTATTTCCAGCACCCAATGTCCCTTCAAATAAAACTCGGTGGCTGCATTCTTCTAGGCTTCAGGTCTGTGTGTGCGCAGCAGGAGAAATTTCAGAGCCAGAAAGAGGCTCCCCATTTGTTAGGGGAAGCAGGAGAGAACATGAAAAGGGCCAGATCATGGAGAGTTTAGATTGTTGTGAGGACCTTGTGCTGAAGGCAATGAGCCAATTAGAGAACTGGGTGTAATTATGGAGGTGGGGAGATCTATTCAGAGGCACCTATAGAAACAGTCCAATTGAGAGTTGTAAAAATACTGCTTGAGCCCAGGAGCTTGAGACCAGGCTGGGTAACATAGTGAGACCCTGTTTCTATGAAAAGTAAAAAAGAAAATTAGTCAGACATGGTGGCTTGCACTTGATACTCTGAAAGTAAAGGTGGGAGGATTGCTTGAGGCCAGGAGTTCAACATTAGCCTGGCCAAAACAGTGAGACCCTGTCTCTATAAAAAAAATTTGTGTTTCAATAGCAGGGCTCTGTGGTGTGTGCATTTAGTCTAGATACTCAGTAGGCTGAGGCAGGAAGATTGTTTGAGCCCAGGAATTTGAGATTACAGTGAGTTATGATTGTGCCACTGCCGTCTAGCCTGGGTAACAAGGCAAGGTCACCTTTCTTAAAAAAAATAATTGAAGAAAATATTGAATAAGTGAAATTGGCTGGATTTGGAGTAATATTATAGTCTGTTTTGTCTATGGTGGGGCCCAAATTGGTGCCGTGTCTACATTATTTGTTCTTCTGATTAGCATTTAGTGATTATTATTATTTTGGCAAAAGACAGAAAGCAGAGACAAGTATTTATATATTGATAGTTATAAAAATGCTTCACCTATCCCCCTCAGTAGCTACTCTCCTCATTTTCGTAGCTTTTACTGTTACTTGTAATTCACAATGAATGTCAGATATTGTCATAATTCTTTTTTATGGGGTATCTTCAATTTAAAGTCAGTGGTGGAATAAAAAAATGGGAAAAAAAAATCAAGGGTGAAGTCCAAGGTAAAAACTGATATGATAGCTCTGGAATCAAATGTAGAAAATTTGACAAATTTCCACAAGTAGCTTCAGAGTATGTTCAGCTCAGTGTTATCAGTCCTTGCTTGCAAGGTGTGTTGGGGTGCTTGAAAGATAGTGTGTGTTTTCTCATGCGTGTGGGACAACACAAGCTGATTTGAGAAATAAAGGGAAAGAAGCAATAGGTGCATCCTCATGGTTGTTTGCACAAACACATAAGAGTGCACTTTACATTTTTCAGTGATGTTTTATGAGCAATCACCTACTCATTGGCTTGTGAGCGTATTTTTGCCAAATGAGCCAGTCAAAACAGGAAACATGATTTAGAAACAGAGAGAAGTTATTTTTTAAGAAAGTTTTAGTAAACTAGCACATTAAAAAATTGTTGATTTGAGAAGCAGACTTTGACAAAATTAAAGTCTTTCCAATAACTTTTAAAAGTTCTTAAGACTCCAAACCTCTACTTTTCTTTGACCAGAGCTTTAGAATCAACACCACGCTGGCAGTGTAGTGTATCACCACTGACCTCTGCCACCTGGCTTAATTTTCCATTCAGCTTGGCTGGGTAATAAAATTCACCTAATGGAATCCCATCTCTGAAATTTCTAGTCATCTCTGCATTGCACACTGGATGCAGCTAATCATGTTTTAAAGAGACTAAATATTACAGTGACATAAAAAGGTTCATTATGTCTTAGTCAGAAATATTAAACATCTGTGACCTGGGAGAGGAATAAGACAGAGATTAAGTTTGACGTTTTAGTGAAAACCGGGTGATAAAAACAATTAGGGCACTAATGGAGGAAGATTCTGTGCTTTTTCAGTATCATTGACCTTTCCAAGCCCACTGCTTCTCTTCGCCTGGTCTCTTTGATTGCTAAGTCTCTTGAGAGGCGAAAAGAATAATTTAGGGGAATGGATGAAAATTCATTTAATTTCCTTAGCCAAGGAGGGCTGCTGCTCTGCCCCATTACCTGAGGGATGGTAGCTCTGCAGACTTGTTTCCAAATCAGCGAGCCACTGAACCAACAGGATTCACACCTCTACTCCTTGAGATTATGAAGACAGAAGTGTTTGGATGATCAGTATGACTTTTAACCTCTAGCAATGCATTCACTCGAAGGGTATCGCAGACCAAGCTGGAGGGGTGGAGGAAAGAAGAGACATTGAAAGTCAGATGGAGCAGGTGCCAACCCTCATCCACCACTTGCTAGTTTCCTGTATGGCTTGTGTACATTGCTTAACCTCTTTTTTTTAAATATATATTTTTTATTGTACTTTAGCTTCTGGGGTACATGTGCAGATCATGCAGGATTGTTGCATAGGTATATACATGGGAATGTGGTTTGCTGCCTCCATCCCCATCACCTATATCTGGCATTTCTCCCCACATTATCCCTCCCCAACCTCCCTCCCCACCGCTGTCCTTCTCCTAATCCCCCTCAACAGACTCCAGTGTGTGATGCTCCCCTCCCTGTATTCATGTGTTCTCATTGTTCAACACCTGCCTATGAGTGAGAACATGCACCTGCCTATGAGTGAGAACACGGGTTGGTTTCAGGTCTTTGCTATTGTACACAGGGCTGCAATGAACATACCTGTGCATGTGTCTCTATGGTAGAATGACTTATAGTCCTTTGGGTATATACCCAGTAATGGGATTGCTGGGTCAAATGGAATTTCTATGTCTAGATCCTTGAGGAATCGGCACACTATCTTAACACAATGGTTGAACTAGTTTACACTCTCGCCAAGAATAATTAATATATCAGAG
>CAUYLG010074600.1:0-20743 GCA_963573385.1 Cacajao melanocephalus | reverse complement strand
AAACCATTCAGGACATAGGCATAGGCAAGGACTTCATGACCAAAACACCAAAAGCATTGGCAACAAGGGCCAAAATAGACAAACGGGACCTAATCAAACTCCACAGCTTCTGCACGGCAAAAGAAACAGTCATTAGAGTGAATCAGCAACCCACAGAATGGGAAAAAATTTTTGCAGTTTACCCATCTGACAAACGGCTGATATAAAGAATTTACAAAGAACTAAAACAGATTTACAAGAAAAAAACAAACAAGGCCAATCAAAAGTGGGCGAAGGATATGAACAGCCACTTTACAAAAGAAGACATACACAAGGCCAACAAACACATGAAAAAATGCTCATCATTGCTGGTCATTAGAGAAATGCAAATCAAAACTACATTGAGATACCATCTCATGCCAATTAGAACGGCGATCATTAAAAAATCTTGAGACAATTGATGCTGGAGAGGATGTGGAGAAATAGGAGCACTTTTACACTGTTGGTGGGAGTGTAAATTAGTTCAACCATTGTGGAAGATAGTGTGGCGATTCCTCAAGGACCTAGAAATAGAAATTCCATTTGACCCAGCAATCCCATTACTGGGTATATATCCAAAGGTTTATAAATCGTTCTACTATAAGGACACATGCACACAAATGTTCATTGCAGCACAGTTTACAATAGCAAAGACCTGGAACCAACCCAAATGCCCATCGATGATAGAGAGGACAGGGAAAATGTGGCACATATACACCATGGAATATTATGCAGCCATCAAAAACGATGAGTTTGTGTCCTTGTAGGGACATGGATGAACCTGGAAACAATCATTCTCAGCAAACTGACGCAAGAACACAAAATCAAACACCACATGTTCTCACTCATAGGTGGGTGTTGAACAATAAGAACACATGGACACAGGGAGGGGAGCACTGGGGTCTGTTTGGGGGCAAGAGGGGAGGGACAGTGGGGGGTGAGGAGGTGGGGAGAGATAGCATGGGGAGAAATGACAGATACAGGTGAAGGGGAGGAAAGCAGCAAATCACACTGCCATGTGTGTACCTATGCAACAATCTTGCATGTTCTTCACATGTACCCCAAAACCTAAAATGCAATAAAAAAATTAAAAAAAACAAAAACAAAAACAAAACCAAAAACAAAACAAAAAAAAAAGAAAAATGCCTACTGGGATTGTGATTGGGATTGCATAGATCGATTTGGGGAGAATAGACATCTTAACAATAATAAGTCTTCTGATCAATAAACACAGAATAACTCCTCATTTATTTAGAGCTTTCATTTTTCCCAACAGTAATTTGTAGTTTTTAGTGAACAAGGGATGATATGCATCCCTAAGTTTATCAGGAATCAATATTGAATTTTGTCAGATGCTTTTTCTGAATCTATTAGATGATTATTTTTTCTCTTTCTTCATTCATTAGTATGATAAATTACATTAATTTTCAAACATCAAATCAACCTTGCATTTTTGAGATAAACCCCACTTGGTCATTATGTATTTTCTTTTTTATGCATTGTTGGATTCAAGTTCATAAAATTTGGTTGAGAATTCTTTCAACTGTGTTCACAAAGAATATTGATATATAGTGTCCTTGTCTTGTAATGTCTTTGGCTAGACTTACATAGGGGTAAGGCTAGCCTCATAAAATGCATTGGCAAATATGCTCATTTTGAAATAGAATAATAAAGCTGGAGTTCTAATACTACTTGATTTCAAGATATTGTAAAGCTAAAGTAATCAAAACAATGAGATATTAGCATTAAAATCGATTAATGAAACAGAATAGAAAGGTCAGAATAGACCCATATATACCTCCATATCTATCTATCTATCTATCTATCTATCTATCTATCTATCTATCTATGTCTGTCTATCTATCTCCACATATGGATAATTGATTTTGACAAAGGTGTAAAGGCAAGTCACTGGAGGAAAGATAGTGTTTCAACAAATGACGGTGGAACAACTGCATATTTGTGTGCAAAAAAAATGAATCTCAGTTCATACCTCACACCATATATAAAAATATACTCAAAATGAATGACACACCTAATGTAAAATCTGAGACTATAAAACTTTTAGTAGAAAACCTTTATGATTTTGGATTAGACAAAGAATTCTTGCATACGACATCAGAAGCTTGACTCAAAGAAGAACTAATTTATAAACATGACTCATTTAAATTTAAAAACTGCTTTTCAAACACATTAAGAGAGTGAAAAGACAAATTACATACTGAGAAAAATATTTGAATATCATATATCTGATAAAGGACTTGTACCCAAAATACATAAAAAACACCATCAAAATTCTATAATAAGGGAACAATCCAATTTAAATAAATAGGCAAAAGATTTAAACAGGTAATTACCATAGAAGATATAGGGTTAGAAGACAAGCTCATGAGATGATCTTCAACATTATTAGCAGTTAGGAAAATGTAAATTAAACCCGTGATTGGATACCACTACATATCTATTAGATAAAATGAAAAGACTGACCAGAATAATTGTTGGTGTGGGTGTAGAGGACCTAGAATTCTTGTACACTGTCGGTGATAATGTTAAATGACAATCACTTTGGAAAATAGTTTAGCAGTCTCTTAAAGAGTTAAACATAGGCTGGGCTCGGTGGCTCACGCCTGTAATCCCAGCACTTTGGGAGGCAGAGGAGGGCAGATCACGAGGTCGGGAGTTCGAGACAGCCTGGCCAATATGGTGAAACCCTTTTTCTACTAAAAAATACACACACATACACACACACACACACACAGATTAGCCAGGCGTGGTGGCAGGCACCTGTAGTCCCAGCTACTCGGGAGTTGGAGGCAGAAGAATCACTGGAACCCGGAAGACAGAGATTGCAGTGAGCCGAGATGGCACCACTGCACTCCAGCCTGGGCGAAAAAAGAGTTAAACATACATCCGGGATATGATCCAGCCATTCTCCTCCTACGTATTTACGCAAGAGAAATGGAAGCATATTTCCATACAGAGATTTGTATACAAATCGTGGCAGTTTTATTTCTAATACCCAAAAATTGTCTGTAACCCTAATGGCCACACCAGGTGAATGATAAGCAAACTGTGGTACCTCCATACAGTGCACTACTATTCAGCAATACCAGTGAATGAACTCTTAATGCATGCTGCAACATCGATGCCTCTCTAAATAATTATGCCGAGGGAAAAAAGACAGACAACAAGCCAGAGTACATACTGTGTGATTCTATTTCTATAAAATTGTAGAAAATGAGAAATAAGCAGATCAGCCTGGAGCGAGGGGTCAGGAGGGGCAAAGGGAATGGGAGGAGGGATTACAACAGAATACAAGGAAGCTTTTGGCAGTGATGGACATGTTTGTTGCCTTGACCGTGGTGATAGTGTCACAGATGTACCTCTACATTAAAACTAACCAAACTGTGTCCATGAAATATGTGCAGTTCATTGCATGTCAATTATACCTCAGTAAAGCTGTTAAGAAAAACCTAATATTTGATTCAGTTATCAAAAAAGTTTTAGGTATATGTATTTATTTCCTAACAGATTACTATAAAAGTAGTGGCTCAAAACAAGAAAAATTCATTTTCTTACAATTCTGGAGGTCAGAAGTCTGTAATGGTCTTATTGGGCGACAGTCAATAGCTGGCAGGGCTGTTCCTTCTGGAGCTCTAGGGGAGGCTCTGTTTCTCATTTTACCAGCTTTTAAAGGCTTCCTGCACCCTTCCACCATCTTTGAAGCCTCACGTCTTCAAATCGCTCTCTGACCTCCTTGTCTGTCTCCGTTTCCACTCTAAAGAACCCTTGTGATTATATTAGATCTACCTGGATAATCCTAGATAATTTCTTTAAGATTAGAGGGTTAGCAACCTGAATTCAATCTGCAACCTTAATTAAATGCTTATCATGTAACATAACATATTCCCATGTTCCAGGGATTAGGACAGGCACATCTTTTGGGGAGCCATTATTCTACCTACTACAGTATATCTGAACCAATCTGGGCATGTGAATCTATTTCAAATTTGATAAGATCTACTTACAGATCACATGTATTTGATAAAAACTTGGTATGGAAATCTGATATGCTATAAGTGGATTCCAAAGATTTACTATAAAAGATGTAATTATTTCATTAAAATTTTATATTGATTACTTGTTGAAATGCTGATTTTTGGACATACTGGATTATCCAGTATAAGTAAATAAAATACGTTGTTAAAATAAAAGACAACCCAATCAAAAAATGGGTGAAGAGTGTTAACAAGGAATTAATAGAAGAAATATAAATGGTCAATAAATACGTCATAAGATTCTCAATTTAAAAGGCGGTCAATACTTAACGACCATGTAATGGGAACAGCATGCAGAAATGGGCATTCTCATACACTTTTGATGGAACATAATTTGATAAAGACTTTTTGAAAGCAATTTTGCAATGTCCAAAACAATTTTAAAATAAAATGTCCTGTAACCTTGTGTTGAATTTTAAGAATTTGTTCTAAGGAAAAACTAATGCACAAAAACGTATGCATAACAATCCTCAGTGTAATCTTTTTTACTGCACAAAATGCGAAATAACTTGTTCCTCAGTCATAGGGGAGTGATTAAATCATTTCTGGTAAGACCATACCAGAATGAGGTACATACCAAAGGTTTCTAAGATGAATTGCTAAGAAATAAGAACACCAGAAAAATAATGTTAATACAATTCCATCCCAATGTCTGTTACTGTCCTCTCCCCAGAGCCTACAAGTTACATGTTAACGTATAGAAATAGCACGGAAAACTTACCCTCTGGGAGGGAGTGGTGGGAATGGTGAAGGAGCTTTCATGTTTTGCTCTATAACGTTTGTATCAACATAAAATTTAAATAACGTTAAAGTTGAAAAGAAAAGCGATCAGCTAATGCATGCAGCACTGCCCATGCCCCAGTCATGGGCTGCTGCCATCTGATTACCATCATACTCTCCAACCTCATGTGTCGGGACCAGGCCAGCCTGCACAGTCTTTCTGCAGCCCGGAATGCCTATCCATCATTTCAGAAAACAAAGAGTGATTTTTCCCTCTCTCTTCTGCAAGCAGTTAGGGTGACAGTCCCGTCAAGCTTCCTCAGACTGAAATCAAGCGGCAAGTACTTTCCAGGTCCTCTGATCAGGGTCTGCACACATCCCTGCCTGCAGGGAGCCCCTGCCCACATCAGGATGCTGCCACAGCTCATTTTGCAAAGAATGATCCATCTTGGGAACAGTTCCCAGAACACTGGATGATCCGGAAGCCTCAGCTCGGTCCAGAGGAGAAAATGAGATTAACAATAGCAATATCGACAAAGATTTCTACTCACATGTCTCTAGTCAGATGCCTCACACCCAGAACTCACTCAAATTATAAAAAGATAAGCACTCATTACATTATAAATCTGAGATGGTGTGAGACCTTCATGGAAACTTCACAGATTTTAGTCTCAGACAGATCTGGTTTCAATCCTGACACCCCTGCATAGTGATAATAAACATCGAGACAAGTTCAGACTCAGTTTTTCTCTGTGTTAAATGGGGTAGTGGCATCTCCCTCACAGATCTATGAGAACTGAATGGGATGAAGTGAGCAGAGAATGTGGAATGAAGCTGGGCTATAGCAGGTATCCAGGATGACAGCATCTTAAGAAAAGGCCATGCTGCAGAGGTTTAGTGTGAGCTCATGACTGGGGGTCAGGGTCAGACTGGTCTTCCACCACCAACACCGGTGCAACCCGGGCGAATCTCCGTTTCCTCCTCTGCAATGTGGAGGTGTCTTGAGGATTTCCCCAGGCTTAGTGCCCGGTGAGAGTAAGTGCTGTTGCTGTGATCGTGCATTATTATAGGGTCAAGGAGTAGAGTCTGTGCATGAACATTTTTTAGGAGTGGAAATAGAAACACTGAGAATTATTATAGGGGTTTGTAATTACTGTGACATTGCTGCTTACGCAGAACACAGGCAGCTGTGTTCCACATTTCACAGGCTGAGGCCTGGTTTCTTTATCTGTAAAAATGAAGACATTTGTCTCAGATTCATCACTGGGTCATCTGAGATAGTGCTGTATAAGCACCAAGGGCCTATATAAATATGAATTCTTATCATAATTATGGCTTCAAAACCCATTTTGGTCACTGTATCACTTGTTTGGTCTGTTTGCAGGAACAATCTCCCCTCTCCTAATAATATCATTGTTTGTGCCATGAAATGAGTGTGAAACAGACTTCGGGAGTCCCTGGTGTGTGATGATAGTTCCTAGGGACCTTCTGCAGACCCTGGGATGTCTGCAATCCTCCCATTGGCCTGCTTTTGGAGTGTGTGATAGTTTGAGGTCTTTGCCGTCTGAATTCAGCTCTTTTCAACCTGATCAAAGACTGACTCTCTGGAAGTCTTCATTTTTCACCTTATGTAGAAGGAGACCGCCTGAAGAAACAACTTCTAAAATACTTTTTACCAAGTCTTTTGATAAGATCCTCCACAGCAGCGTCTCGGAAAACTGCAGGGGTGTCTTAGAAAGCAATCACCCAGGGTTCCTTATCTCCGGTAATTCTGACTGGGGCCTCAGATCAATCTTAAAAAGCTTTATCCATCTGACACCCAACCAGGAACGGAACCTCTGAGTTTTACATAAATAATACAGATCAGAATGAAGTTCAGGCCCAAGGAGGGAAGCATCCTCCCTGCTGCCTTATCACACGAGCCTGTAGCCATGCCCCATGCCTGTCCAGAATGCAGATTTTAAAAGGCAGTGTAAAACTTGGAGACAAATGAGTTTTTGGTTGAGGAACTTTTGTTCCTTAAGGAGTTGAGACAAGTCATTTGTCTAGCCCCTTTCCTTGCTGATGACTTTCTCCCAAAGCTTCGTCCCACAGATTCCACAGGGATGCTGTCACCTGCGAACTCCATATGCACTTGCTATGATCCACATGTCTGCAGTCAATAGATCAGCCCTGGGAGCGCCCTACTTCTGTGTCGTGAGGCTACACGTGGTCCTCTTAGAAAATCTTTAGCACGTGTGGTGTGTCACAGGGACAGTGTGTTGAGGTCAGCACCACGTTCTGCAGAGAGCAGGGGCTTTGAAGTCAGAGCACTGGCTCCCTGCACCTTCCTGATCCTTCCCAGCTGGCCACCGCCCCTAAAGGCCTTACTCCCAGGGCTGCACAGCCCAGGCCTTGAGCCTGTGGAAGTCCAGCTGGGAGCCATGAGTGAGCCCAGGACCTGGGGCCTGAGACTTGGGACAGACTTTCAGGTTAAGCTGGAAGCCCTGGTGGAGCCCTCAAGAACCTTCAGGTCTCAGAGCTAATAGCCTCTTCCAAACCCCAGGGAGTGCCCTTTCCAGGGTGAGTGGGTCCTCTTTGCAAAGTCCTGGTTGCTCTGTGGTTTAGTTCCATGGTAAGCCAGGACCTTGCACTCGACTCCATGCCAAACAGCATGCCCCTGACTTGCCCTGAGTCACTCCTGGGGTTTACCCCTTCAGGCAGCCTTATCTCACTGGATTCTTGAGCCCTGCAGAAGACCCTGCGGTTGAGGCTGCACTGGTAGTCCTCACCCAGTGGCCTTGGGCTCAACCTCTCTTCCTTCTAGTCGTTCATGTCAGCATTCTAATGCCTGCGACCATGCTCATGAGAATGAGATGCCATGCCACATTCGGAAGAGTCACTAGTACTAGTGTCCCAGTCTTGGTGTCAGCCCGGGGCTGGGTGCTGAGTAGTACTGCAGGGACGTGGCAGGAATAATGTGGGAATGGCCAGTGAATAGAATGCTTACCCAAGGGACCTCCTGAATCCTCTAGTGTTTAGCTTGCCCTGGGAGAAGGGAGGAGAGGCCAAGGTGCACATGATTTTACAACACATTTGGGGCAGACCATTAGTGTCACCAAATCTCTATGGGTTGCTCTCTGAGTGTCCTTTGTGCTTAGGTTGGGGTCATGTGACAGGGTTCTGGCCAGTGGGATTAGGCAGGAATGACAGCATCCACTTCCAGGCCTGGTGCTTTAAAAACTGCCAGTGACTGCCAATCCTCTCTCCTACCTCTCCTGCTGAGTCAACCTTGGGGACCACAGAGACAGATGAGGCCAACATCTGGCCCCCCGTGGACATTATTGCAGCAAGAGGTAAACTTTTATTGTCTGTAGCTGCTGGGATCTTGAGGACATTTAACACTGTTCATTTTACTAATTAGATGTTATTCTGAGAAAATAAGTGTTAGAGAATTTTGTCCTGAGCTGATCACCTGGCCGCATGCACAAAGAAGTTATGAAATCATAGCACTAATTAACATTGTATTTCCATGCTGCTAAATCCATTTAGCTAATAATGATGATTTCCTTACTCCTTGGATTGGATGTTGGGAAAAAGAAAGGAGAAGTCAGGCTCATCTACTTTGATGCTAGGGGCCTTGGGCCAGTGGGAGCTGTCTTACTCTGATGGTTAGAAGAACTGAGCATGACATGTCTAGGTTCTGGATCAAGCTGTGGTGGTTGTGTAGTACCCGCTTCCTGCCTGACCTTTTGGACTGAAGCATTGGAAGGAGCCCAGAAAAGACTGATCTAGATCACTGTTCAAGAGGGGTTGTGGCCTCATGCCCATTACTGGCTGAATGACATCCCCTGGGCAGTTTGAGACCCTGGGAGTGTGCAAATGACCCTGCTTCCTCCTTGGCTCACTGGACCATATGGTAGGCCTCTTTGTCCTCTGAAATATCCAGTGTTTCATGTGAAGCGAGTAAGGGGGAAACTCAGATAAGCCAAGTCCCTCTGGCTGCCCATGGTATTTGGTGGCTGCATCAGACACCACAGTTGAGGCAGGTTTGTTCACAGGGAACCAGCCCTCAGAGGGCACGTGCTCTGAGCCTCTCCGGAAGGGAGTGGTCACCTATTTCTTTCTAGTATTCTCTCTGATCTGGGACTCAGGTGAATGTGGGTGTTGACTGCTGTACTGCTGTGATGCTCACCCTTCAGAGCCTGCCGACTGGGTGTGAAACAGCCTCTCCTGTTCTTCCAGAACTGGGAGCTCTTGGTAGGTGCTGCCTGGCCTGCACCCCCACCGGGAGGAGCCCATGGGGACACAGGCCTCTCCACTGCCTGTGTCGGCACACTCAACACAGGCCTGCTCTTCCATGCCATGGTCCTTGCCATGTTTTCCAGGGTTGCACAGTGTTTCCAGTCTTCTCTGTCCGTGATGAACAGACCCAGCTGCTCAGACTGGGAGCACGCGTGCTGTGTGGAGTCCTGTCCTGAGCCTAAGAGCACACTCTCTTGGAAGATCTTTTTCTGCTCAAAATAAACCATTGGGACATGCTGATGCTAGGTCGTCCAGGGCCCCTTCTTGGAGTGGTCGGGGCCCTCCTTTGCCCTGAAATGGTTTGATTCTGTCTTATTTCTGGAAGGCCCTGAAACTAGTGCCATGCTCTGGGGTATATGGTGTCTCTGTGAGAGAGGCTGCCATGCTGCTTAGTTGGGCACAGGTTAGCCTGAGTAGCATGGTCTAGACACTTTTACATTGACCTGCCCTGGCTATGCAGGCTGATCCGCTGGGCTGACTGCTGCCAAGGGTTTGGCATTTTGCTGAGGAAGGCACACCTCATCCCCGTCTTTTGCAAAGGCCGCAGTCCATTTGGGAAATGTACCCATCGTCCTCGGCAGCCCTTCCAAACCACCTCCATTATGCTGATCAGCTGTAACTCGGTATTCCATCAATGCATTAAGGAGTTAGAATGCCCCAAACCCAATGAAAAGTAAGTTACGCTCTTCTGAACAACGAATAAAATATGCTTCCCATGCTGCTTTAATTCATTTTTCTGCCTTATAATTGATAAAACACGTAATTTAACAATCAGTCTTCTACCTATTACTGTAAATGAACTGGGTTGAGATGAAAGCCAAAGGATTGCTCTGTTATAAGTGGGAGACATTGAAGTGCTGTAAACTAATATCTGTGCTGACTTAAATTAGCAGACCCCAAGAGAAGCTCATTACTACCAGTAACACTGGAGGAAACACAAAAGTCATTTTTAGAAGGTGAAGATCCGTCTTGTAGGCAGTTTAGCTCTGGGTGCAAAACAATTAGGGGGCAACCAAGACACTGTCACTTGCAATTTATTTACTCTTGAGGTGTCATCAGGCCTTTTCTAACTTGATTTCCTTTTCCTAGAACAGTGGCAGAATTTTGCTATCCATACATTAGTCCCCAGATGTTGCTGATATTGTCATTTCAGGGGCCTGCTCTCAGAATGATGCAGGATGGCATAAGATAAACCTGAAAACATATTTTTGTATGATTACTTAAATCTTGCATTTTTCTTTGACAGGCAGAAAAAATGGCTTTAACTAAATATTGTTTGAAATTTATTTAAAAACACCGCTGCTACTGCCAATTTCAATTTAGTAAATAAATTTATATTTGATTTAAAATAACTTGCTTGAATAGAATTTTCATTTTGATATGCTTAATAGTGGGAAGTCATGGTTCTAAAATAGCTGCAAAAATACAGCATCCCTTTAAAAAAGCCACCAAGTCTCACAGTTGAACCTAAATAAATGATACCCCTCTCCTTTTTTATGACTCCAGTGCGTAATTCTTCACAAAAGAAGCATTTCAAGTTGTCCCCCAGGACATTTCAAACAAGAAAATATTTATTGTTTAATTTTTCCTCTGCAGCACTAATGGAAGTGTGAAGATCAGTTCCCAATTAACTCAAGGTGCTCTCTAACTGGCTGTAGAAGACACTTTTCAATCATCGCTGGCTCATCCCGGGGCAGAGAGGGGCTGTGGGATGCATCAGTGCCTTTCTTTTATACTCAGGTTTCTTTTACCTGAGTGTAGATGGATCAACTGAAATTTGCTGTGGCAAGATCTATGGGAGCAGCTTGGCAGGTAATTAGTTGCTTGTTCTTTTATGGACAGAGACTTGCAGGTGGGAAGTAGGAAGGAGGGAGTGAAGTCAGACTCTTCAGGGGTTCTCAGGAGATCAGTGGCAAATTCACCAAGAAAAATGAGATCCATGGGTGATCCCACCTTCAAGGGCCCGAAGACATCAAGGTCTGCATCCATCAGCTCTCTTGCCCCCAAATGTGTCTCCCCAGAAACCTTCACCCGGCCCAACTGGGGAGCCAGGCTTCCAAACGCTCTGCACAAAAAAACAACCGAGGACCTCCAGGGGCGCCCACAGCGGGACTTCTGGGAAGCTGCCCTGCTCTGGCCAGACCCCCAGAGTGTACCTGCTTCTTTGGCCTCATTTTTTACTCAGCTAGGGCGGAACTTCTGAAAACGACTATGGTTTAGCTGAATGTAGTTCTTGTGTCTCCATTCCTCTTTGCCTTATAAGGTCTTGGCAGAACTTTTGGCTTTCAGAGTTGAGAGGGTTCTTGGAGATTGTCTCTTGCCAACTTGTTACCCAATGGCCAGCTCTTCTCTAAGCCACTTAGCCAAGCGATAGTTTGACCTCTACTTGTCCAGCACCAGGGACTGAAGCTCACTACCACCCGGTCGACGACTCCATCAGAATGAAGTATGGAATGGAATGCAGAGGGCAAATCGGGGAGTCTGTCCGTTTGTCTTCTGGTCTGGTTCATATGAGGATTCAGTGCTTTATATACTGCCCTTGGCAAGATTTCTTTTCTCCAGATGACTTGTTCAGTTATTCCTTCTATGGACAGAAATTCAGACCCCTCTCCATCCTCGCTGCCCTGTTCCTAAAAATATAGTGCCTTGAGGGGACCCTCACTCTCCAGAGTGGCCTGGTCTGACCATGGAAAAACTTGGCAGGGCTTCCCCTCCCTTGTTCTAATTTCTCTGCATCTTAAGAAAGTCACCTAACCTCTTTGTGCCTCAGTTTCCCTATTGGGACAGTGGTGATAATACTCATTCCTAAATTGTTTCAATCATCTATTGCTGTGTAAGAAAACTCCAAAACTTATTGCCTACAAAACAGTGATTCGTTATTTGTCATGATTCCATGGCAGGGATCAGTGGGTGGTTCTTCTGTTCCATATAGCATGGTCCAGAGTCACTGACACAGCTGTATTAGGCAGGCGGCTGAGCTGGGCTAGAGGCCCAGGGAGGAAGGCCTTACCCATTCATCTAGGTCGTGTGGTCTTTCTCACCTGCATGCTTCCTCATCATTCTGTGGTCTGTTCAAGCATTCTGATAGCACGGTGGCAGCTTTGCAGAGCAAAGCAGAAGCTTGTTCGGCTTCTTAGGGATGAGAACTAAAAATAAAATCCTAAGGCCCCCACCTGACTGAATAAATACACTCTTGGCCAAGGGGAACCTAGAAAAACCTTAAAAACCGAGTTCCTGGCCATGATAGGAGGTCAGGCATGCCTTGTTACATCCCCTCCCTTCTTCAGTTTAGACACAACATCTGACCAGCATTAATGTTACATAGCGATCATACGACTAACTTTATGGCAATAAGATACCAAAGTATAAATAAGACCCAAGGCCATTCCAGCCAACAGTTAAGTCACACACCCCTACACTTAAAGAATAAATGATGTTCTAACTGCCACAGGTTTTTCGTTTTCCCTAGCAGTTAAACGGGCACTGGCCCCGAGAAAGAAGTGCTAAAACAATTGTAGCTCACCTTTAGACCTTGACTAACTGATGCCCAATCCCTGGTCCACAAGTTGCAACCACAGCTTTGATTGGACAAGAGACAGATGTCAGTAACTCTCCTGATAAAAGATGACCAATCACTGGTTCTGACTGGTTAACAAGAGGCTGCACACGGAGTGCCTTCATGTCCCTGCTTCACCTACTGCTGTATAGGGCCTACCTGTAATGCATTTAAATGTTAAGCCTCTACTCCATAGTGAATATGGGTCACATGGACCCATATGATATTCAGTAGGCATGCGTCAGGACCCTCTTAGTGAATATTCATAGCTCTTCCTATAAGCCTACTAGCTAATCTGTTCAGCGTAAATTATTGCCTTCCCTCAAAGTGCCTGCCTTTCGGAGTCTACCAGAGGCTATGCTTCCCAGCCTGCAGATGGCCAGCCTGCAAGTTGCAACTGTTTATGAAAAACAAAGTCTCCTTCCTAAATTTATAAATTATGTGATTTTCCTTTTTTTAAAGATGGGGTTTCACCATGATGGCCAGGTTGGTATTGACCTCCTGACCTCCGGTGATCCACCCACCTCAGCCTCCCAAAGTGCTAGGATTATAGGCGTGAGCCACCGTGCCCAGCAAATTATGTGATTTTTAAGTTAACAGAGACCACACCTGGAAATTGTACAGCATCACTTCTGTCTGATTCTGTTTGTCAAATAGTCACAAAGACAGCTCAGATTCAAGGGGAAGGGAAATAGACTCTGCTTGTTGGGAGAAAGGGCAGGAATGAGTGACAGCCATCTTTGGGATTATCTACCATGTATCTTGCAGGGTTGCTGTGGGAATTAAAGCAAGTTAATACATGCAAAACACTTAGAACAGAGCCTGGTTCATCAGAAACATAAAAGTTAGCTTTTATTTAGAGTCGAACTGTGGATCGAACTCATGAAGTAAGGCAGAGGCAAGGTTGGAGACATGCTGCCTGCCCCTAGATGCCACTGTTCAATTGTGTTGGATGATTTGCTAAACCTTAACTGGGTAAAGTTCCACCCAGGGGAGAAGGCCATCACTAGGGTATTTCCTGCTTGGTTAAGCTTACTCTCATCATAGTCCTATAAGGTAGGTGTGGTTATTCTCAACTTACAAGGAGGAAGCTGAGGCTAAGGGAGTGAAATATCTTCTCTAGTTACGAGCTACAACCATCCTGGTTATTCACCAGAAATCTGCCATTTTTCTCTATCATGCAAGATCCTGTAACATGCTGTGCTAAAATTTAGACACTAGGCATTTGTGGCAGACCTACCACCCACTAGTCTGGACTCCTAATCAAGAAAGGGAGTGAGGACCATCTGAAGGGCTGGTCTCTGGGAGCCCTGAGTGTTCAGGCAATCATTGTTTTCTAGATCTGCAACTTCCTTTTTACATTTCATATTAGATGACTGTGAATGCTTCTTGAAGGTCTTTCATTTCAGAACCCATTCTAATGGTTATAAGAATTTTATCTCTGAGTGTTTAGGGAGCATTGACGACACTATCAACCACAGCAACTTCCATTTGTCCAGTGCTTAGTGAAGCCGCAGCCTCAAAGCACCATTCCAAAAGTAGGAACAAGAGGGCTTCAATCCTCTTCCCAAATCTATAGCTAGTAAGTGGTATAAATGGGACTTGAAACCAGGTATTCTAATTCCAAATATTACGTTTTATTCCATTATAGTTTGCAAGCTTCCATATCTTTTTGAGCCCCACATTCTCCACCAGTACAATAGAAATTGATTGTGCCTGGCTTGGCGGAAATGCTATCTGAATGTTTATTGAACAAGTGTTCATTGAGCTTCTACTATGTGTCAGGCATTGTTCTGGATACCGAGACACAGAAATAAACAAGATAGACAAAAACCTGACCTTGATGGGCTTATAATCTAATAGGGAAGGCAGTCAATAAGCTCTTTGCCAAACCTCAGGCACTTTACAAAAACAATAAAGTATTTTTCCATTGTGGATCTAATATAAATCTGGGTCACACTGTGCACTCATTTTTCTTCATTCATTCATTCATTCAATTATTCATGTAGGCATCCAGTATTACTGGGTATCAATTATGTGTCAAGTACTGCTAGGTGATGGGAAAAGAGAAGTAATAAGGCAGATCGAAGCCCCATCTGAATGAAGTTTATGGTTTAGAATGGAGAAGAACAGACATTAAATTGAAGGAGTATTATAAATAACAACGGCAGTATCAAAACAGTAATAATAATAATAATATAGTAATGACATCCTCTTGGCAGGTTTAAGTAACAATTTACAGTTTATGAAGGATGCACAGTTAGGGTTTGCTAAATCAATTTGAGCTGAGTGAAAGTCTAGAAGTGAAGGGCATCGGACACAGGGGCTATTCTGTGAGCTGTGAGCACAAGATAAGCTCTGACACCTGACGGCATCTTCATCACACCCCCAGGTAGTGCTGAGATGAGGGCCATGGAAGGTAGAGCCTGCTACAGCCAAAGGTGTGAGGTTTTGTGGGCAGACATTAATGGCACAGCAGGGGGCTGTCCTAGCAGTCTCACTAAACTTGGGTCAGCCTTCAGGCGCTATCTGAGAGTGAGTACCTATTAGTCTTCGCCTGATGTTAGCCTTTTAGTTCCCTCATTTGAGAAATAGAGACAACCCAGGCATCTCCTCCAGGTCAAGGACTCAGGGAAGGAGCTTGATATGGTTTGGCCATGTCTCTACCCAAATCTCATGTCAAATTGTAGTCCTCAGAGTTGGAGGCAGGGCCTGGTGGGAGGTGATTGGATTACGGGGGTGGTTTCTCTTGAGTGCTTTAGCACCATCCTCTTGGTGCTGTCCTCAAAATAGTGAGTTCTTAGTAGATCTGCTCGTTTAAAAGTGTGTGGCACCTCCCCATGCTCTCTTTTGCTCCTGCTTTGGCCATGTGACATGCCTGCTTCCCCTTCGCTGTCCACCATAATCGTAAATTTCCTGAGGCCTCCCTAGAAGCTGAGTAGAGGTCAGCTTCATGCTTTCTGTATAGCCTGCGTAACTATGCTCCAATTAAACCTCTTTTTTTAAAGAAAAAATAAATTATCTAGTCTCAGTTATTTCTTTATAGCAATGAGAGAATGCACTAACACAGAGTTCATGAAAACAAGAAGCAAGTTGTTTTTTGTTTAAGTTTTTGATGTGCAAGTTTGGTGAACAATGGGCTGGGGAACAAGAAGATTTCCTGTAGGTTAAAATATTCCTGTGAACTTCAAGCTATGGGATAGGATGGCCTCTCTTTCTTCCCCTGAGATTTATTCTTTCTTAAAGATGGCTGGCTTCTGACTGTCCAAGATTAATGTTCACTCCTAGAAGTGCATGTGCTTTCCCATCCACCTTGTCTTCCTCCTCCCCATCCCAAGCTTTTACTCAATTACATCAAATTTTAAATCAATCTTCTGTGGCTCCTTACTGCTAAGCCTCCCTCACTTATTTTCCTGGAAAAGAAAAGCATACAACAAAAAGCTAGCCTGCTCTCAGTGATTTTTAAAATTGCCTCTTCTAAAACATAACGTTGCATCAGCCATGGTAGGTGGATGGGAGGGAGAAGTGTGAATTTCAAACTCTACCTGCCATGCCACCTCCTCTGCTTCTTCCAAGCCCTTGTTCCAGCACGGTGAGAATTTTCTTGGCCTCGGCTGATATTAGGACACCAGCCCTATCTGGCCTTTCTGCTTCCAGCCTGACCCCCACCAGCCCCTGTCTGTGCCGCTGCAGGATGACTCTCCCTTTAGGGCTCTGATGGCCACATCTTAGCCCCTCACAACCTTCATTGATCCCTAATGCAGCCCATAGAGTGAGGACCCAGATCCTGGGTGTGGCAGCGAAGCCCCTCCACAGGTGGTTTCTGGTCACAAATCTGAGTTCTCTGTTCCTGCCTATAGGATAAGCATCCTATGCCCTACTCTTCAGAGACTACGGGCTCCCCAGGGTGGGTGTGGGCTGCTGGAAACACGGCATCCGTGGACCTCCCACCCCATCCCCAGGTTCATTCTAAACATATCTTCCAAGAACCTCCAATATGCCAGGACCTCTTTAGAGGCCAGTGTGGGGATCAGTGGCCCTGTCTAGAAGAGGGAGCCCTTGGCCTGGCCTCCCCATCCTCCTCCTGGTCATCTGAAGAACTCTCTGGGGCTGTGGTCCTGTTGCATTCCTTTTTCTTTTGTTTCAGTTTTTCCTTTTTTGTTTAAATTTTTAAAATACTTTAAAATATGGAATTACATGAAGATAGTCTCACCATGAGAAATTACAATAACACAGAAAAAATGCAAGCTAGCTGACCCTGTCACCAGCTCACTCCCCTGCCCCACATCCTCACCCCAAGGCTCTGATTTGTCTTATTTGTACTCTCAAAATCTCAAAAATAGATTATTTCCATTTTATTTCACTTATGTTTACAATGAAAGTTATACTTGCACATAGTTTGAAGAATCAAGAGTTCTTCTACATGGCTTATCATGAAGCAGCAAATTCTTCTTCCTCTGTCATTGCCTGAATCTGTCACCACTTTCTATGCTCTCAGATGAGGTTTCTTTTCTATCTTTTTTCTTTTTTTAGGTATTTATTTCTAATCTGTATGCTTATGTTACTCCTTTTTGAGGAACAATTCCTTTTTGAGGAGTTACTACATTTTAGGCATTGTCTATGGAATTCCCAGCATGGGTGGTGAGATTTCGCTTTCTGACTGTCCTCCATCCACACCCTCCCTCCCCCACCATATGCCTTCCTGAACCTCTGTGGTAATCTTGGTTATCTCAGTTAGTATTAAGTGTTTATACTCCCATCCTGGGGAATTTATTTCAAGCAGTTCTTTAAGGACGCCTGTCCCTTCATTTCTCTTTGCTTTCTTTCTAAAACTCCTTGTATTCAGGCATTGGGTTGCCTCTCTTATTGTCTGTCCTCTTCTTCCCGGGAGTGTCAAGTTTTCATCCAACCTTTCTTTGGGGTTTTTTATATGTGATATCTTATTTCTGACTTCTGGGGGTGGGCTCCTCCCCTGACTCTTCCGTATTTACAGATTCTCTCTGAGGATGTCAGAGTAGTTTTGTGGAACAGTTTTCTTCCCCCTGCACAGTTTCTGCTGCCTGCAACTTGCTTCTTGTTTTCTTCCTGTTTTTGTCTCGGTTATTCTAATGAGAATCTTTCCTCAAATGTCTGCTGAACCAGGTCGGTCATTCCCAATTGGGAATGGTTCTCTATGGAGCTGGGGTGGTGTCTGAGGATGGGGAAGGCATACATAGGGGGTCCACCTCAGTCGTTTTACTGGAGAACCTCTAGAGAAATTTACTGGAGAAAATTCATCAGTTTCCTTCCTGGGGGCTACTCCTGACTGCTGGAGTTTAGGAACCAAATGTGGATGGAGACTGGGGGCTAACCAACTGGTCTGCATGTTGATGTTCACCCAACCTTCCTGTTCTCTAGGATACTCTACCAAGAACAGGGCCAGAGTCCCCAGTCTGATGGGCTCCTTCTTATTCTTCCCAGAGAATACAACTCCAGTCTTACAGCTGAGTGGGGGTGGGTGGTCACCCCTTGGTACTGGATTGTTCAGAAAATCTGAGATCTAACTGCTTCTTTTTTTTTTTGGAGACAGAGTCTTGCTCTGTTGCCCAGGCTGGAGCACAGTGGTGCAATCTCATCTCAATCTTCATCCACCTCCCAGTTTCAAGTGATTTTTCTATTAGCCTCCCAAGTAGCTGGGATTACAGGCATGTGCCAGCACGCCTGGCTAATTTTTGTATTTTTAGTAGAGATAAGGTTTCACCATGTTGGGCAGGCTGGTCTTGAACTCCTGACCTCAAGTGATCCACCTGCCTCGGCCTCCCAAAGTGCTGGGATTACAGGAGTGAGCCACTGTATCTGGCCCTAACTGCTTTTTAAAGCTAACCTTTACCCAGTACTCCTGTGCTGAGCTCCTCTTTTGCCCTCATTTCCAAAAATACCTAGTCCTGCCAAGCCCCAAGTCTTTGAGGAATTTTGTTTTGCAAACCAGACAGCTTCCGTGCTCTCCTTTGTGCTGGCTTGGAATTTAGCTGCCTTGGGTCAGCTAAATAAATCAGCAGCCTCTACCTCATCTGCTTTTCTGTATCCAGAATTCTGTCTCCCCTTGTGTTCTTTCCATCTAGTGTGCTCGTGCCTTTAAAAACATCCCTTTAGTGCTGTACCAGGAAGTTTTGGGATGTAGAGGAGCCAAATGTGACTTTTAAAGGTCACCCTTAACTGGAAGTTTGAATTTGAGTTTTGGTTTTCTCATTAACTACAAAAGTATTATGCAATGTGTGCGTGTGTGTGTGTGTGTTTATGTGTGTGTGTGACATGTGTCTGTGTGTGTATGTGTGTGTTTGATCCTTGTTCTCTCATGCCTGCACACTCTCTTCAATGTCATTTTGTTCTTAACTTGTCTTTTTTGCTTTTGCATTATTGTCGGTGAATGGGTCTCTGATTTCATTTTTTTGAAAAAGTTTTTTTTTTTTAAGGAAAAACAATAAATGTTCTTTGTTTATGTCTCTTTCAAAGCTATGTCATTAGGAGCATAAAAGTTCACAGCTGCTCTCTTTTCTCAGTAGCTTATCTATATTACGAACTATATCTTTCTGTTCCCCTTTTTTCTTAGCATCTTGAATCCTATTTTATTTGATGTTATAAATTTGCTTTCTTTTAGTTCACATTTTTCTTACCTTTTTTCATTCTTTTGATTTTTAATCTTGTGTTTGTTTCTCCCTCTTTTTAAAAATTATACTTTTAAGTTTTGGGGTACATGTGCAGAATAGCCATTTCTTCTAGATTTTTCTAGTTTATTTGCATAGAGGTGTTTATAGTATTTTCTGATGGTAGTTTGCATTTCTGTGGGATCAGTGGTGATATCCCCTTTATCATTTTTTACTGTGTTTATTTGATTTTCTCTCTGTTCTTTATTAGTCTGGCTAGCGATTGATCTATTTTGTTGATCTTTTCAAAAAACCAGTTTCTGGATTCACTGATTTTTTTGAAGGGTTTTTCTTGTCTCTATCTCCTTCAGTTCTACTCTGATCTTAGTTATTTCTTGTCTTCTGCTAGCTTTTGGGTTTTTATGATCTTGCCCCTCTAATTTTTTCAATTTTGATGATAGGATGTCGATATTAGACCTTTCTTTGCTCCTCATGTGGGCATTTATTGCTATGAATTTCCCTCTAGACACTGCCTTATATGTGTCACAGAGATTCTGGTATGTTGTGCCTTCATTCTCGTTGGTTTCAAAGAACATCTTTATTTCCGCCTTCATTTTATTGTTTATCTAGTCAACATTCGGGAGCCAGTTGTTCATTTTCCATGAAGTTGTGCAGTTTTGAGTTAGTTTCTTAATACTGAGTTCTAATTTGATTGCACTGTGGTCTGAGAGACTGTTTGTTATGATTTCCATTCTTTTGCATTTGCTGAGGAGTGATTTACTTCCAATTTGTGGTCAATTTTAGAGTAAGTGTGATGTGGTGCTGAGAAGAATGTATATTCTGTGGATTTGAGGTTGAGAGTTCTGTAAATATCTATTAAGTTCACTTGGTCCAGATCTGCATTCAAGTGCTGGATTTCCTTGTTGATATTCTGTCTCGTCGATCTGTCTAATATTGACAGTGGAGTGATAAAGTCTCCCACTATTATTGTGTGGGAGTCTAAGTCTCTTTGTAGATCATTAAGGACTTGCTTTATGTTTCTGGGTGCTACCATATTGGGTGCATATATATTTAGAATAGTTAGCTCTTCTTGTATTGATCCTGTTACCATTATGTAATGCCCTTCTTTGTCTATTTTGATTTTTGTTGGTTTAAAGTCTGTTTTATCAGAGACTAGGATTGCCACCCCTGCTTTTTTTCGCTCTCCATTTGTTTGGCAAATCTTCTTCCATCTCTTTATTTTTGAGTCTATGTGTGTCTTTGCACATGAGATGGGTCTCTTGAATACAGCACACTGATGGTTCTTGGCTTTTTTATCCAATTTGTGAGTCTGTGTCTTTTGATTAGTCCATTTACATTTAATGTTAATATTGTTATGTGTGAATTAAAACCTGCCATTATGATGTAAACTGGTTATTTTGCCCATTAGTTGCAGTTTCTTCATAGCATCAGTGGTCTTTACAATTTGGTATGCTTTTGCTGTG
>CAUYLG010074599.1:0-65270 GCA_963573385.1 Cacajao melanocephalus | reverse complement strand
GTCTTGAGAGGAGACCAGGCCTATGAGCACAAGGTGTCCATGGTGAGGTTCCATGGATGGAGCACAGGGATGCTCCTGACGTTCCTTCCTGACGCTCATCTGCCATCTTGCTATTTAATGCATCTTGTTTATAACTGTCTTATAAAGATTGAATAGAAAAAAGTATTTGTACAATGTGGGTCAGTGATAGAGTATTGACACATTGGACACACAGGATCTCCACCAAGTTTAGAGACTAGAATCAAAGAGACAGAACTTTGGATGCTTCCCTGGAGGCCCCTCCTGAGTCCCAGCCCCTTCCCTTCTACAGAGGGAGTCACTTTCTGCTTTAGTCTTTCTTATTCCGGTACTTCTCTTCATAGTACGTTTCTTTCACCATCTACGTGTCCATTTAGTTTTTGAAGTTTCTGTTGTCTTTTTGAGACAGGGTCTTGCTCTGCTGCTGCGGCCGTAGTTCTGAGCTCTGAGGTGGAGAATCTTCCTGTGTGGCTGCTCCTGGGCTGCACTGGGTCTGAGCATCTGCTCCACGTCTATTCTTGTCCTCCATTCTCTTCCCGAGACCCGTGCACATTGACGCTATTCATTTTCACTGCTGTGTGATCTCCCGTGGTATGAGGGGGACACGGGAAGTGTCTTCATTTTCCTGTTGATGATGTTTGCCCAGGTTGGGGAGCTTAGGACTGAGTTGCTAGAACATTCTAGGGCATTTCTTTTGTACACAAGTGCAAGTTTCTTCTGATCAGTAGCTTTCAATCTTTAAAATTTCATCCCAGGTGAGCAATGTGATTTTCCTCATAAACCACAATACGCATCCTTTCATACACAAGCATACCAAAAAAAATACACAATCATTCTTAGCAGTGGCTGAGTGTTCTTGTTGCTCTCCACTCTCCCCAACACTTGGATTTATTGGGCTGTGGGATTTTTGCCAGTCTGCTGGGTGTCACGTGATACCTCATCCTGTTAGGCTGAGACTCTGTTCATGTTTTTTTGGCCTTTCCTTCACATTTCCTCTTCCATGAAGGGCTGGTTCAACTGTTTTGCCCAGCTTCTGCCTAGTTGTCTGAATTTTTGCCTTTTTGTTTTACTATTATTATTTGAGATGGAGTCTCACTCTGTCGCCCAGGCTGGAGTGCAATGGTGCAATGGTCCCTGTACCTGGTTGGAGGTCACACAGACAGTGAGCATCCTTCACAGAGTCTGACCTGCCAAGGTCAGGGGGAAGCGGAGGTCTAGTGACATTCAGAACCCGGGGGAGCCCAAACAGGTGTGACTGTGCCTTTGTAGGTTGACCTCACACCTCAAAGAGCAAGAAAGAGCTCTAGTGCATTTCTAAATGTTTAGATGAGAGTTTTTAACTTCTCACCCCTTTGTTCCAACTAGCACATTTGGAATCATAAAATGCACAAAGAAGACTTGCTATTTCCAATCATTTTCCCCAGGCCAGCATTCTTTTCAAAAACAGCAGATAAAGCTCATGGCTTTGATGAAAGAGTACTCTTTTTATTGGATATAATTAATATTGCTCCCCATTCAGGGGAGAATTTAAAGAAAATACTTTGGAAAAACACTTGGTTTGGTATGAAGCAAACAAATTATTTCAGTTCACAAATGTAATCATTTGATCTTGCTTTAAAACCAAACATTTCAGAACAGTCTGGCATCACATTCTTTTCTGCGTTGTGAAACTCTGAATTCTGAGTGAGTCTGAATTCCCAAGGCAGGACGGAAGATAGAAAAGGTTTGATGGCAGAATCCTGGTACCATGTGGTTATCACATGGGTTAAAGAAGTAGGCTTAATTAACCCACTGAACCTGCTTATATATGAGGCTCTCCTGAGAAGGTGATGTTGACAAGCCCGTCCTGTGGGTCTGAGGGCTGTTTGCCAGGAGTGGAGTAAGGAGGATGGTCCCAGTGTCCCCACCTCTCAACATGATTATCGGGAGGACTGTAGAGCTTGGACAGATCACCACTGGCTCCACGGGGACATTTCAGCAGCACTCACTGCCTGTGTGTGTTCTGTGCCAGGCACTGTGCCTGGGGCTGGGATTTGGGATTCACCAGGGCATGAGGTGAGGTGCCTCTGTCCTTACGGAGCCTAAATGCTGCTGGAGGCTGACAGACAGTACCCATGTGAACCTCAAGCGAACAAGGCACTTGTAGGTAGGGGTCAGCACCAAGAAGGAGATGAAGGGGGCGTGTTGCTGACCGTGACTCTGGTAGGGGTTACTTAGATAGGACCAGGGGGAAGGCCTCTCTGAGGAGGTGACATATGAGCTGAGGCCTCAACAATCAGAAGGAATCAGCTGTCAAGGGTCTGGGATAAACTCAACCTGTGGACTTTTAAAATAACATAAGGTGTCACAGCTGTTTCAGAATGTGTCTAGCACGTTTTCCAGTTTTCACTCCCAAGTGGGCTTGGGACAAGGCATCTGTGTCCAGCTCGTGGCCTGTTCTTTGCACTTGGGAGGGGGGCTTGTGGCCTGTTCTTTGCATCTCCCACAGCCGTCCCCCGGGGCCTGCTCCCAGGTGGGGTCAGGTTTTCACCAGAAAATATAAAAATTAATTTGAATTAGTTGCCAACATTGACATTTTAATTCTAAAAATCTGTATTTTTGACTTCGTTAGAAAGTGAGACTCTCTGGCCAGGCCGGGCTGGGATCTGCTGGGTTTCGGTTTCTGGTTAGGGAGGGTATCTGGGGTTTGCCCCTCCAGCATCTGTCCCATTGTGGAGTTGGGGGGGGCGCAGGCTCAGGTGAGGCAGTGGCCAAGTACCCCAGCTGTCTCCAGAGAGCCGAGGGACCCTGCCACCTCCTGCTTGGGGTGGGCTGGGGTTCCTTGCTGCCCCTCCTCCCAGCCCGCAGCCTCTAGAACTGCACTGAGACTACCCCCATGTGAGGCTGGGAAGGAAAACCTACCTTTATAAGTGAAAGTAGGCTGTGAATATGTCAGTCAGAAACTAAAAGGCCCTGTCACAAGCGTGGCCAGGAAGACTGTCACCATGGTGGCGTGCAAATGACAGAGATGTGAGTGAGGGACAGCGTCTGCCTAGAGATGAGCTAGATGAGGGGAGGTCGTCATGAAGGAGGGAGGAGGGGTCCTCCCCATGGCAGCAGTGCCATCCTGCAGAGAAATGGCCCCTGGGGAGGGCAGCGTTCCGAGGAGGGCCGGTGCTGTGCGGAGTAGGTGGCTTGAGGCCTGAATGTGAGCACACGGAGCGGTCAGTGTCCC
The DNA here is from genome assembly GCA_963573385.1 of Cacajao melanocephalus. Taxonomy (NCBI): domain Eukaryota; kingdom Metazoa; phylum Chordata; class Mammalia; order Primates; family Pitheciidae; genus Cacajao; species Cacajao melanocephalus. The sequence goes on along the minus strand of CAUYLG010074599.1, from coordinate 62,038 downwards.
CGTGGGAGCAGGGGTGCTCTCAGCCAGGTGATCAGGGTCCTAGGGTGCTCAGCCCTTCTATGTGTGCGAGGGCGTGGCCCTCTGCTCTGTCCTTTCTGAAGGCAGCCAAAAGAGACGGAGGCCAAAGAGCTTAATGTTAGATAAGCTTAGGTGCAGGTCCCATTTCCTGCCAAAAGGCCAGTGCCTCTGACCCTCAGTTTCCTCAACTGTATAGTGGGTCTAATCCCAACCATCTATACTGCCTGCCTGGCATGTGCCAGGCCCTTCTTACACATCTTGGATTCCTTGTAGGTAAGGACTTTATTATCCTCCTTTAGAGTAGAGAAAGAAGAGGCACAGAAAGGTTAAACCACTTACCTGGGGTCACACAGCTGCTATTGCAGAGTAAAGACTCCCAACTCAAATGGAGCACTAAGCCCCACCTGGGCGCCAGCAGTTGCTCCAGGAATGTCAGGTGCTGTTCGTCACCCTCATCACCTGCTGGGAGTACGCATCCCATCATGCAAACCCTGTTAGCGTGAAGTGAGAGGAAGTGGCAGGATCAAGTGTACTGGCTGCAGCAAAGTAAGTAAAGTAATAATAACCACAAGATGATATTAACAACCCTTATTGGCGCTATCAACAGCCACATCTGCCTCCTCCTCTGGGCCCAGGGTTGTCTCCAAGCTCCCTGGAGCTGGTCCTGAGTGGGTCAGAAGAAGGGTCCGAGGTTATGGGAAGGAGCAGCTTGCCTAGCTCATGGCCTGTTCTGTGCACAGGGAGTCCTGTCCCCGACAGCTGTCCCCAGGGTGGGCTTGGGAGGCCCCAGGGCTGAGCAGCTTCAGGCCAGGGTTCTGCCATGTGCTGTGTGTCTGTGGGAGTGACGCCCTCACCCCAACCCACCTGTCCTGCCAGCTGCTGGACATACGGCAGCTACAGGGCAGGAACCCTGAGACTAGGACCTCTGCGGGTCCCATAGCACAGAGCCACCTCCTCCCCGCCCAACTGAGAAGGAGGAGGCTCACCTCAGGGTTAATCCTGCTTCCTGCTTGCTGTTGGATAAATGGCCTCTGGGTCGAACACCTCACAGCGGGATGTGTCTTAGCGTTGAGTTTATCAAATCGCAGCCTGTGATACATTAGTGGGTCTTGAAATCAATTTAGAGGGTCGAACCTGGCATTGAAAATCTGCAATAGACCAGAATAGACTAGACCAGGGAACATCAGAGTGTGTTGTGTACAGCGAGGGTGAGTGTCGTTTGGGGAAACGTGTTGTGTTTCTGTATAAATGGATGTGTGTGTGTGTGTGTGTGTGTGTGTGTGTGTGTGTGCTGGGCAGCAGTTTGCAACGTGTTTCTTATGGTACATTGCACTAAAAACATTAGAGAATCTGTCTCGCGGCCTTAGGGTAACACAAAGGGGATCACCCAGAGATGATCGTTTTTCTCAGAACTTTACATTTCCGTGATTTGAGACCTGTTTTTAAGACTGAAAAACAGATCTAAACTGGTACCAAGACTTTTGGTTATATCAGGTATTAGGCTGTGGCTCTCTGTTCCCACAGTCCATGCCGAGGGGTGTAGGGGCATTGAACTGCAGGACGAAGATGTGATGAACGTGCGAGAAATGAGACCGAAAGGAAGAGACAGGGAGAGGTAGGGGAGTGGGAAGGGGTCTGTGACTGAGGGAGAGAAACGGGGTGGGGGCTATTCCTGGAACTCCAGGAGCTGCTTTCCTGCGTTGCTGAGTCAGTGCTGCCTGGACTCAGAAACACTCATTGTCCATTCAGTGACCCCTTGGAGCTTAAGAGCTCCGTTAGGATCTGAAATGTGTCCAGTAGATCTTTAGAGCCATTCCATCTTCATCCCATGTGGGACCTGGACACATGTGCACACAAACTAACATGCTTACGCATATGCACACACATACATACACTTGCCCCCATGCACACTCATGCATCCATGTACTCACACACGGATACACTCATACACATACACACATGCATATGCCCACACATGCACACTCATACAGACACACTCATATGTACACACTAGCACACATAGACACACTTACATGTCCACTCACGCACATGCTCACTGCTACATGCACTCTCCTCCACCCACACACGCCCATGCACTCACAGACACAGTGAGTCAGGTGTGTTTAATATGCAGCTCCTGCCTGTGCCTCCCCTTAGATCCCCACGTGACCTGCTCATCAAAGGAGGCCCAGAGTCCTGGGGGAAGCCCTGGTGTCCCTCCACCTGATCTCCATGACAACCCAGCTCGACACCGGTTTGTAAGTGTGAAAGCTTCAGGGTCCACACGATCTCCCACGTTAATTCATGCAGATCAACTGTTCACTACTCAATGCTCCCATGTTATGTGAGGCAGTGAGGCACAAAATTGGCATCTGCTGTGGGGTGTGTGTATGTGTGTGTGTGTGTGTGTATAGTGAGCTTGGCACACCGGATGAGGTTTGGGGCAAAATAGCATGAAAGATACAGCCAGTAGTAATTGGATTACAGTTGTTGACTGCTTTCAAAGGATTTAACATGGAATATTAATCCCAAGATAGGTGAATTCTGGAGCCTCTCACAGATAGAACACGGGTTAAAAGGAGAAACAACACACTTGCAAATTTGATGAAATTTCCCACGCAGTCCTGAAATTGCTGGTGGAATGGGGGATGGCAGTCCGGGTGTGAGGCGTTCAAGAGAATCTGAATGTGTCCCCCAAAGGGCTCCCCAGAGACTGCCATCGATCAGGCTGTGGAAAGCCCCAGGCCCCACATGACAGGTTCCGGGCTCTGCCTTCCTTGAACATAGGGGTGGAGAGGCAGGGGCGAGAGGTGGAGGCTGAGAATGGATTGGAGACAAATGGTTGGATTCAGTTCTTTTATCTGTAGCAGGGACTCAAACCCAGGCTGTCCTCGCTGAAGCAGGGCTGGCTCTGTGGCTGAGGCCCCCTCTTCCAACCCTGCACAGGGGCCCTGACCCCCAGGCCTGCAGACATTCACACTCCCCCCATACAAAGACCCCAACCTCTCGTGTGAGGACAGGCATCATTTCAGGGTATCATCTTCCTGCCCTACGTGGGCAGAGTTGAGCCCCCAGAGCTGGGAGGGAGGCTCCCCAATACCCGTCTCCCGACAGTGGCCAACACTCCTCAAAGGGTCACTTCCAAAGAATGCCAGGTGGCAGGCACCAGATTTTGGCATCTGATATGCTCCGATCCGCTCCCTGGGGACCAAAGCAATCATCCTTTGTAAGCTCTGATGGGCAACAACTGGCCACTGTCCTTTAATTAGCAGGGGACACACTAAGCTATGACCTCCTGCAGGCTCCATAAGTGTCCGTGAAATCAGCCTGGTGACTTCAGCCTGGTGCAGACTGTGGGGGCCCATAGTGGTCAAGGGGGAGCCCCCGCCCCTTGTCTGACTCTGAAAACAGCCTCCAGGAGAAAATGCCAAGCCACCAGGACTCGTGGCAGCCGCTCAACCCAGCAAGTTCTTTCTTGCAAATTGAGATCCAGGCTGCGATCTGGGCTGGCTCTGCACATTCCGGACACCCGTTATCTGCTGGGTGGAGCTGCCTGGGCACCTCTGAGGGCTGCTTGTGCGTGGGTGGGGGCTGCTTTTGAACATGTGGCTGCCCCATCGGCCTCACCTTCTCCACTTCTTCTGGCCTTATTAAAAGATGGTTATTGCAGGGAGGATGCCACACCAAGCATCCTCTTATGCAGTGCCCTGAGATGCGGCATGTCCAGAGTCCCAGGAGAAATTCAAGCCTCATTTCCCTGAGACACTGGGATGGGACCACATGCAGCGTCTCAATGCCTGGATCCTGGGGGCATCATCTGAGGCTGTGCATGAGATGCCCAGGCTTGGCCCTGGGCTGTGTGGGAAGGGATTGAAGCATGTCTGACAGGAGGGCTGAGGTCACACCCACCAGGGGCCAGAAGTGCATGGATATAGATGCCTGTGCCCAAAACAGAGAAAGGGGGTTGTTGGGAAGTCCTCGAGTCAGAGGCTGATGATGTGGGGTCCTCAAGGGTACTGCCTGCTGCTCAGGGCAGAAGGGGACATCCTGATGCAGCACCTGTGATAGTCTCCCACTGTTCCTGACCCCTGGAACCACTGTCCCCACCCCCCGAACCACTGTCCCCAGAGACCTGTGGAGGGAACCACCGCTGATGAGAAGGCGTCTCTGTCCCTCGCTTTGTCTCCCCTTGGTCACTGCAAAGACAGATGCTTATAGCCCTCAGGTGACAAGACCCCTCCCGATGCCCCTGCCCCATGGCCATGGCCACTGCTCCTGGCTTGCAGTGTCTGTGTGGCTGTGACAGTCTGGGTTCCTCTCAGGGCGGGTGTCTCCTGCAGATGCCTCCTGCAGAAAGCTCACCCTGTCTCCTGGGCCCCAGTCCTGGTCCTGGGCAGAGGAGGGAAGGAGTAGGGTGGCGGCTGATGGATTCTCATGTCACCTTTTTTCCAAATTCCCCCAGGCTCCTCCTTTAGAGCCTCCACCCTGAATCCTGGTGACTCACTGTGTCTCATGTAGGAAGCCCCCGGTGACATCTCGTGCCCTGTACACGGGTCCCTGCAGCCTGGGCCCCGCCCCAGCTCTGCTGCCTCTGCAGGAAACCCCACTGTCACCCCTCCCTCCCTCCTTATATCTCGTGGGTGGGGAGTGCAGGGCCTTGTTGGAGGGAAGCCACATGTGAGACCCACACAGTGCACCAGGTCCCCACTGTGCAGACCCACACCCCACCTATTTTCTTCTGCCCTTTCTGCAGTCAGCACAGCTTTGGCTCTGCATTTGGCCCTGTCTTCACGGGGCTGTGTCTGGGCAGATGGGGCTGGAAAACAACTCGCTGGGCTGAGCTGGGGTGTGTTGTGAATGTGGCAGCCTGGGCTGTGCAACAGGAGGCTCCAGGACCCCTTTGTGGGGGGAGGGGGCAAGAGAGTACAGGTTACGTGGGATGGCAGGGGCAGGCAGGTAGTGGGGGCGATTAATTTTTCTCGAAGCATTGCCAGGCTACTTTCAATTCCTTGTCTATGGCCCAGGCACAAGGAAAGCTGCTGTTCTGCTGCCAGCCTGGCTTGTCTTTTAATCACACCCTTTGCTTATCAGTTTAGACACCCTGGTGTACTCTTTTTGCTTTTTAGCAATCTTTGCAACTTGCTGGACTTTTCCACCCAAATAGGAGCAGTAGACCATGTGTACCGTGTGCCAGACACTGTGCTAAATGCATTTGCTATTTCAGTCCTCACAATAGCCCTGTGAGATGGGCACTATCTTTATCCTTATTCTGGAGACGAGGAAATCAGCACAGAGAGGTTAATTATCTAGCCCCAAGTCGCTCAGCTAGTGAGTGGCAGAGCTGAGATTTGAACCTAGGCAGCCCGGTTTCAGGGTCTATGCTTTTAGCCTCTCACTGTAGGGGCTCCTAAGTGAGCCCCCAGCTTCCATGGCTTCAGTTGAAGGGATTTCTGTAGAGACAAGACTAGGAGGAGGTTTATCCATGGGTCCTACAGTGGCCATCTAGAAGGATGGGGTTGGCTGTGGCTCAGGTTCTACCCTTGCTGCTGCCTCTCCTAGGAGCTCTGTCCCCTGGCTAATCCCAGGATCTGCTCCTCCTCCCTCCTCAGGACTCAGATGTGGCATTGCAGCAGATGTTTGCTGAGCACCTGCTATCTGCCAGGCACTGTGCTAGGTGCAGGAGATCTCACAACAAACAAAATTCCTGCTTTTATGGAGCAGATATTCAGTAAGTGGAGAGGGATAAATAGATCAGTGAAAAGTACTCATGTCAGTTGTTAATCCACGGTACAGGGAGACATTCGGCAGGCTTGGGGATAGGAAGCTCCAGGTACGTGGGAGGGCATGTTAGCTTCCTGTGGTTGCTGTGACAAATTACCACCAACTCGATAGCTTCAAACAACACAGATGGACTCTCTCCTAGGTTTGGAGGTCAGGAGTCTGCAGTCAGCTTCACTGGGCTAAGGCAAAATGTCAGTAGGGCTGGCTCCTGCTGGTGGTGCTGAGGGCAGGATTCTTTGTGTTTTCAGTGTCCCTCCCTCCCGCCCTCCCTCCCGCCCTCCCTCCCTTCTTTCCTTTCTTCTTTCTCTCTCTCTTTCTTTCTTCTCTTTCTCTTTCTCTCTGTCTCTCCTTTCTTTCTTTCTTTCTTGCTTTACCCCTCCCCTCCCCTCCCGTCTCCCTGTCTCCTCTCCTATTCTTTTCTTTCTGCAGCCTCACTCTGTAGCCCAGGCAAGAGTCCAGTGGTGTGATCTCGGCTCACTGCAACCTCTGCCTCCTGGGTTCAAGCTATTCTCCTGCCTCAGCTTCCCAAGTAGCTGGGACTACAGGCATGCATCCACATGCCCAGCTAATTTTTGTATTTTTTAGCATAGATGAGGTTTCACTATATGTTGGCCAGGCTGGTCTCGAACTCCTGACCTCAGGTGATCCACCTGCCTCGGCCTCCTGAAGTGCTGGGATTACAAGCATGAGCCACTGCGCCCAGCCTGTATTTTCTTTTAAGCCCCTCATATTCCTGGGCTTGTGGCCCCTTCCTCCATCCACAAACACATGATTCTAGTGTCTACCTTGTCACCACAGCTCCTTTGACTCAGACCCTCCTGCCCACCTGTGATTACACTGGGCCCACCCAGGTCATCCCAAGTCATCTTTCTATCTCAATATCCTTTACTTAATTACATCAGCAAAGCCCCTTTGCCATGGACATACACACAGGTCCCAGGGGTTTGAATGTGGATACATATGGGGAGCCCTTCTTCAACCCCCTGCAGAGGGTGATTGGTGATTTTGAGTAGGATGGTCAGGGAAGACCCTGCTGAGAAGCCACCATTTGAGCAAAGACTGGAGGAGCTGAGGTTGTAGGCCAGGATGACATTGAGGGTGGAGCCTTCCAGGCAAAAGAACAGTAAGTATAAAGCTGGCAACAGGTGTGCCTGGCATGTTCCAGGAAAACTGGGGAGGGAGCCACAGCTGGGGCCAAGTGAGGAGAGGAACCAGTGGGAGATGAGAAGGTGAGGGGCAGAAGTTGCAGGCCCCATGGTTATCATGAAGCTCAGGGTTTCATGCTGAGTAAGTGGGAGCCATGGAGGGTTCTGAGCAGAGGAAGCACAGGACCTGACCTAGGTTTCACAGGCTTCCCTCTGGCTGCTGTGTGGAAAATAGGTAAATGGGGCAAGAGTAGAAGAAGGGAGTCCTGTTGGGAAGCTTTTGCACAGTGGCCCGGATGAGAAAGACTCATGGCTTGGACCAGATGCTGGGATGTGTCCCCCACAGCCCCTTTCAAGAGCAGGAATACATGCCCCCACTGCCCAGTGGGTTGCCTGCTGACAGCTCACAGCTGAGACCCTCCCCAGAAAATGCCCCTGGCTGACAGGAGCCGCTTTGCCCTGTCGCCCTTCCTGGGGACCTTCCATCTCCAAAGATTGGTAGTACACACAGGCGTCTTAACGGTCCAGCCCCTTGACTCAGTTATCGCAGCTCTGAAGGTCCGCCTTCGCTGCAGACTTCCTGGAATGATGGATTGCAAAGTCATGCGTAGGGAGTGCAGGGCTCAGGCGAATGTCTGTATGACTGTCTATATTTTAGGGTCCCTGTCTACATTAACAATTTGTTTAAAAATATATTTCAAAATTCCTGGGCCCACGTGAGGTCTAGTGATTTATCCTTGAAGGTACAGAATAGCGGATAGAGAAAAGGGATTTATGAGGTTTATTGTCCAACAGATCATGTGAACGTTTTTCATCATATCCAGGCACTGCCTCTTCCTGGCCAGGCACCGCCTCTTCCTGGCCATTCCTACATTATATATGAGAACAATGGAACAAGTCAAAGGCAAAGCAACACATCCTCCTGTAAAAACTGTCAATGTAACTGTCCACTTCCGTATCTGCCCAATCACTTAACAAATATTGATGGAACACCTTTAAACACAGGCTGCTGTGCTGGTGTCTGGGACACGGTGGTGAGCAAGAGCCATCGGATCTCATGACACTCTCAGGAAGTTCCAGTCTATGAGGATGGACAGCATGCAGGTTGACACATAAATATTATTCGGATTGGGAAAAATACAACAAAGGAAACAGATCGGGAGATGGGATAAAGAGTCGTGGGGGTGGAGCTACTGTCTCATTCTGGGTGGTCTGGGAGGGCCTCTCTGAGAAGGTGACATGTGGGTTGAGTCCTGAAGGATAAGAAGGGGCTGCCGTGGGTGATTTGAGGGAACAGTGTGGTAGGTGGAGGGAACAGCAAGTGCACAGGCCAGAGATCTGGAGGATCAGAGATGAGGCCAGGGTATCTAAGAAGTTGGGTAAGAGATGGGGATGCAGAGATACTGTCAGGTGAGATAGAAAGAGAAGGGAGCCAGGTGTGGTGGCTGACACCTATAATCCCAGCACTTTGGGAGGCAGAGGTGGGCAGATTCCTTGAGCCCAGGAGTTTGAGATCAGCCTGGGCAACGTGGTAAGACCTCATGTCTACAGAAAAAAAAAAAAAAAAAGCCAGATATGGTGGTGCATGCCTGTGGTCCCAGCTACTTGGGAGGCAGGAGGATCACTTGAGCCTAGAAGGTGGAGGCTGCAGTGAGTCAAGATCATACCCCTGTAATCCAGCCTGGGTAGGTGATAGAACAAGAACTGTGTGCAAAAAAAAAAAAAAAAAAAAAGGAAAAAGAAAAGGAAAGAGAAGTGTCATGTTTTATTGCAAAGACAGTGTTTTGTTTTGTTTTTTCTTTTCATTTAAAAATTTCCTCTCCCCTTTGAGTCCAGCCTGACAGGAGATGGGGAGAGCCTCTTATTCTGCCTCATGAAGATCTTGAACCTGCTCCCTTAAATCTCCATGAGTTCCAGCAAGCCCTTGAGCTCTGCTGGGTGTAACACCGCTCCCTGTTTACCAGAGGCTTTTGCAGGCACATTAAATGTATCACTCAGACCCTGAAGTAGATCGAGCCACAGAAAGCTTTGATTAATGGAGCTGCTGGTCATCATTACCCCAAGATATGCATTCTTTCTCTTTGTTAAGGAATTAAGGTGCCATATTGAAACTTTAATCTTTAAATACAGGTAAATAAAACATGATTACTCTACAGAAACAGGACCCCGAGGGAAATATGTGTTTAATAGCTCCAGCATTTGGAGCAATAATTTCCACATTCCATTTTGTTTGTATAATGTATTATGCTTTCCAAAAATATTTTCTCATGCACCAGTTCATTTGTGCTCATTGAATATGTGGAAGGTATTTACATGTTGCTTCTATTTATAGTTGTTTTCTTAACCAGGTAAAAAAAGAGAAAGGAAAAAGAAAAAGAAAATGCCTGTAAGTCCTCAGTTGCACATACTTTCTGGTCAGTACAATGAACTCACATTTTCATTCTTTCCTTTTCTCATATTTCATCCTTTTCTTTCTCCATGGTATGTGTTTAACATTAGCTATAAACCAGTTCTTCTCCTCTCTTTCACTCATAAACATGTAGGGTGAGCAGCTTTTGCTCTTGTCCATCCAACATTCATTCCTCCTTCTAATTGCACTGCCCTAATTTTATTCTCAGCAATGAGCCCTCCTCTCTTCAATCCATGTGTGTGAGTTGACTCTACTAAGCCCTCAGCCCTAGATTTGGTCTCATGTCCCAGCCCTGGACAGTCAGTGTATTCTCTCCACCTCCACCTTCATTCTCTTAGGTCAAAGTGATTCCTGAATGGCCAATGAAATTGATGCTCAGACTTTGGTTTGATTTACTAGAAAGAACACCTCTGTTTTTACTGGACTGGTTTCTGTGAGAGTATAAGCAGGGCCACAGAGCAGACATTTCTTGTCTGTGAAGCCACTGCAGAGGCAAATAGAGCCTTGTAGATATCAATCATTTGAGTGCCTGGATGCAGCTATGCCTGAAGCCATTGCCCTACAACAGGTTTTCTCAACCTCACGACTATTGAATGTTTGAGCTGGGCATTTCTTTGTTGTAGAGACTGTCCTGAGCATTGCCAGATGTTTAACAACATCCCTGGCCTCTACTCACTAGATGCCAGCAGCATGCCACCCTCCCACCTGCCACTCCCATTGTGACAACCAAAGATGCCTCTGGGTGTTGCCAAATGTCCCTGGGGGGGGTGGAATTTCCTCTGCTAAGAACCATTGTCCTAGACTGCCCATAAGTTGTGTGGGTCAGTAATTGTCTGTTTTGCTTATTTCTGCTTGAGGTCCTGTTCTTGTCTTCAGGGTGTTTTCTGCCTGAAGGAGAGCTGTACCTTTAGGACCGGTCTTCCAAAGGAACTTCCTCTGGATTGCCCAGTGTGGATGGTGAGAGGGACAGTCTGCATTTAGTCAGGTCCATGAGGAGAAGTGTATGGAGAGAAAGTGTTGAGTAAGTGCTTGTTTATGAGGTACTGAAGGGTCAGGAGAGGAAGTGATCCCTGTGGGCTCTCATGCTTAGGGAAGGCTTCCTGGAAGAGGTGGTACATGAACCTTACAGGGTTCATAGGGGTAGTAAAGCGGGAGGAGAGGTGTGTGTATGTGTTGGGGGGAACCTGTGAGTATGAAACAGGATGGAATGGGGTGGGTGGGTTGGGAGGAGCTGCTGAGGAGATCATCTGGCCAAAAACAAAGAGGGGTGTGTCAGGCAGTCATTTGTGCTGGGCTGACAGATGGGTCCAGAGTCGATGCCAAGCTAAATAAGTTAGAATTTAAACGTCCAAAACATATTTACCACCATCACCATGTGTGGTAGAGAGAATAACGGTCCCTTAGAGATGTTCATGTCCTCATGCCCAGAATCTGTGACTGTGTTACACAGTGTGATAAAAGGGACTTTGCAGGTGTGACTAGTGAGGGGCCTTGGGATGGGGAGATGGTCCTGGATTATCTAGGGGAGCGGGGGGACCAGTGTAATCCCAAGGGTCCTTACAAGAAGGAAGCAGGAGGACCTGGGTCAGAGGTGATGAGATGATGCAAGCCGGGGAAAGAGAAAGAGGTATGACGATGAAAGTGAAAGGGGGAGAGATGTCATTGCTTCCTTTGAAGTGGGAGGAAGGGTCACGAGCTGTGGAATGTGGCAGCCTGTAGAAGCCTGAGCAGGCAAGTCAGCAGACTCTTCCCCCAGAGCCTTTGGAGGGATACAGCCCTGTGGACCCCCAGATAATACATTTGTGTGTGATTTTTCAAGCCACTAACTTTGTGGAAATTTGTTATAGCAGCAATAGGTAACTTATGTACGGTGCTTGCCCAACTAGCATGCGATTTGTATGTTATTACTTGATTTTTTGGTTTGAATTGACTATTTGCTCCAAATGAAGACCTCACCCTAGGTGTTTATATCTGTGAAAACATAAGGTGGATGGCTGAGTATAAATGTTTCCCCAAAATGAAAGGAAATAAATACATGACTTAAACATGACTTTAAAAAACTTTTTTGTCCATGTTATGTGTAAAATCATCTAGTGTCTTCTTGGTGGTCTGGACACATATACTTTGGACTCATTAGTGGGGTAAGGAGAGTTGTGGAAGGCTTCTGAATACGGGAGGGAGGGGATGGAAAGGGCCACAGTCTTAGTAGACTCCATGTAGATGGAGTGCTTTGGGTGTGTTGGCAGAGGAAACTGCAGCCAGGGTCAGGAGGAGGTTCCAATAGTCGGCAAGAAGATACAAAGTGATTCCTGGATGGCCAATGAAATTGATGCTCAGACTTTGGTTTGATTTACTAGAAAGAACACCTCTCTTTTTACTGGACTGGTTTCTGTGAGAGTATAAGCAAGAAGATACAAGGTCCAAACTGCAGTGGAGGATGGGAATGAAAAAAGAGCAAGAGAGCCAATGGGAAACAAAGTAAATCACAAAACTGACCCAAAAGTCCTACAGAGAGGTTTTTTTGTTTTTTTTTTGAGACAGAGTCTCGCTATGTTGCTAGGCGCCAGGCTGGAGTGCAGTGGCGCAATCTCGGTTCACTGCAACCTCCACCTCCCGGGTTCAAGTGATTCTTCCACCTCAGCCTCCTGAGTAGCTGGGACTACGGGCGCACACCACCACGCCCAGCGAATTTTTGTATTTTTAGTAGAGATGGGGTTTCACCATGTTGGCCAGGATGGTCTCAATCTCTTGACCTCATGATCCGCCCACCTTGGCCTCCCAAAGTGCAGGGATTACAGGCGTGAGCGAGAGTTTTTTAGATAAACATGGAAATTGGCCCTTCTGGTCGTAAAGCTTGAAACTTATATTTGTTTTATCTGCATTCCTTCCTCAAGAAAGGATCCCCAGGCCTCTCAAAAGTATCAAAGAACTGAAACTCACCAGATCACCACATCTAGGTAATGAAATGCATTCAAGATGATTGCTTTTTTGCCCTTCCCTAACTCATGTTTTCTTACACATGGTACATTTCTTCTCTACTATATAAACCCCTAGTTCTAGTTGGTCAGGGAGATGGGTTTGCAACTGAGCTCCCATCTCCTTGGCTGCAGCACCTGATTAAAGCCTTCTTCCTTGGTAATACTCAACATCTCAGTCATTGGATTTCTGTGTGGCAAGCAGCAGGACCTAGACCAAACTCCTGGTGTTTTGGTAACAATCAGGTTACTGAAAGATCCAAAACTAAGCAAGAAGGAATTGCCAAGGAATAATGGGGCTGACGGTGTCAGGAAGAGTTGTCTGACAGCAAGCAGCAGAACTCAGCTCAGGCTCTACTCACAGAAACGAGACTTGATCGGTACGCTATTGGACAGCTCAGAGAATCGAAAGAAAGGCAAGAAACCAGGTTTAGAAAAAGAATACGAACCAAAACCATATGGGGACATGGAGGGCAGGAAGTCATGGGCAGACCCAGAAGGGCATCACTGGTGCTGTTCTTGGCTGTTCCTCTAGCCCGTGCTGCTTCTCTTAAGATCCAAAGTCCAGAGAGGACTGGGTTCTCCCATCTGAGGTTTTATACCTACTGTTTCGGGAGGGGAGGGCAGGGCACTTCAGTTTACCACCTGCCTCAGACTTCACAACAGGGAAAGCTAATTTTCCACAATGAAGTCTGAATGTTATTGTCAAGGACAAGGTGAGGTAAGGTGAGTCCTGAACGATTTGGCCTAGGAAGGAACAATGAGCTCTGTTTAGATTCAGCTGGCTGTTGACTTACATAGAGTAGCCAAGGGTGGTAGTTCTGATATGGTTTGGATATTTGTCGCTGCCCAAATCTCATGTTGAAATGTAATCCCCAATGCTGGAGGTGAGGCCTGGTTTTGGTCATGGGGGCGCACCCTTCATGGCTTGGTGCTATCTTCATGACAGTGAGTTCTCATATTATCTGGCATTTAAAAGTGGGCATCACCTACTCCCCCTACTCCCTCTTCCTCTTGTTACTGCTTTTGCTGTGTGGCATGCAGGCTCCCGCCTGGCCTTCTGCCATGACTGTAAGCTTCTACAGGCTCCCCAGAAGCAGATGCTGGTGCTATGGCTTCCTGTACAGCCTATAGAACGCTGAGCCAATTAAACCTTTTTCCTTTATAAATTACCCAGTCTCAAGTATTTGTTTATAACAATGCAAAAGCAGCCTAACACAAGCTCCCAGGGCCCTTATACAGGTGACACCTAAATACAAGGGCCTGGATGACTGCCATGATTGATGGGACGCCCTATGCAGAGGAGCCAGTCCTAAAGTACAGCTGAGCAGTTTTATGGTCTGCAGTGATGTTCTGAGGGGCAAGATGGAAAACCTACTGGAACTTGCTTGGTAGTGAGAAACTGTCCCGTGAGCCTCTCAGGGAGAGAGAGAAGTGAGTGGAAGATGCCTGGGGTACCTCATGTTCCTGAAGGATCCTAAGACATTCTGCCAAGACTCCAATGAGCCACAGTTCAAGCCTTGCCTGCATGGCCTATGTTGATACATGCAAGACCATCAGGGTGCCATGGCAGATTTGTTCCCCTGCATTATTATGAAAAGAAGGGTAATATGTGTTGGGAGATTAAAAGAACATTCTGCCACTGTAATAACCAGTCCCAGACAACTCCGGGGCTTCAATTATCTGGGAAAATGGGCAGTAGCCAGCCGGGGGGATCCCTTACCCAAGTAGACATTTCTAGACATTCCCACATATCTGAAGGGTTGGCATTTTGGAGGGCAAATATCCGAGAATTGTGGTTGGTATTATGTGTAGATGTGGCAGACCCTTAAGGGCACTGAAAGTGACAAAGCTGACTTTTATGTCCATCTCAGAGCAGGGGAGGGTGGGGCTGACCAGGATCACAGCTGAATCTGAAATTCTTGCCCGAAACCCTCCCTACCCTCTTCTCAGGTGTGTGCCTTGTGTACACAAGGATGATACTGGGATCCTGGTATTTGGAGGTTTCATCTCAGAGACCCTCACACAAAGAACTTTCTGGCACTCTGTTGTTCTGATGTAAAATGATCCTGAAAGTGCGATGCCAGCCTTACCATAGGTCACAATGAGAACACAGAGAGAGAGGGGAAAAGAGAGGGCAAGACAGATAGGTGGTGGGGAAGTGGATGGCACGTATCAGTGGCTCACTTGGGATTTAATTCCTGATGTCAGTAAGTGTCAGGAGAGCTGAGACCTGTGGCCAGCTACAAACTCTTATATTTTCCCTCTTTCCAAGACAGAGGTGTATTAGTCCATTTCCACACTGCTATACAGAACTGCCTGCCTCAGGAAACTGACAGTCATGGTAGGAGGTGAAGGGGAATCAAGGCACATCTTACATGGAGGCAGGTGAGGGTGAGAGAGAGAGAGAGAGAGAGAGAGAGAGAGAGAGAGAGAGGTGCCACTTTAAAAACCATTAGGTCTCATGAGAACTCATTCACTATCAAGAGAACAGCGTGGGGGAAACTGCCCCCATGATCCAATCACCTCCCACCAGGTCCCTCCCTGGACATGTGAGGATAACAATTCAGGATGAGATTTGGGTGGGGACACAGAGCCAAACCATATCAAGATCCAAATTGACCATCTCAATGAGGGAAAGGTTGGGGGGCCCCAAAACTCCTATCCTTAGAAGGGGACCCCTAAACTTACCTAACCCTTGGGCTTGAAGTAAATTCTGCAATGGGCCTAAGATGAATCAAGTGAGACTCTTTCTCTGGGCTTTTTAGAGGGGGAATGCCAAAAACTCTTAAAAATCAAGATAAATATTATTTTAATGGAATAGTTTAAAAGTCAAAACCAAAGCAAGAAAATCCACACAGAACAAAATGTTAAATCTTTAAGGATAGGATCTGCTGTTTTATCAGGAATTAAAATTTGAGATGCATGCCTATAAGTTTCTGATTGCTAGACTAATCCTATTTTTAAAAGTACTATGATGAGAACCATGGCTTATTAAAAAACAAAAAACAACCCCAACATGCCAATTTATATCAGAAACAAACTTGTGATGTATGTTCTAAAGCAACAGAACCAGATTTTCACAATATCGAGTCATCTGAATAGATGTTATGTCTGAGTCATTGAGAGGAGTGCCCCACTGAGTTAATGGGAATGATCAAACCCTAATTCCCAAGGCAAACCGTTTTGGAGTTCATAAATCCAGCTACCAGAAATCTTGCTCTCTTTGGGTCGATGACTGCCCATCTGTCAACTTGGGATCTTCACTCTTTCCTCTGTCCCAAAGGGCTGTCCCCTGTGTCTTGTAACACGTTCCAGAAGAGAAGGGTATTTCTCAGGTCTGCAGAAACTCAGAGAAGAAAAATCATTTTATGATCTGAAGGAAGATGAAAAGCATATTTTAGCAGGGCATTGCAAATGCATTCCGTGCTCATGACAGAAGCATCCAAAATACCTACATTATTTAGAAAGCTGCAGGAGAAGGAAAAATGAATGCAGAATATGTGAACGGTTCATTTTGTTTTTGTAAAAATGCAGCCAAGTCAGAAAAAGCTTCACAAATGATCTAAAGACAAAATAAAATCTCTGCTGTTTGCAAAGTCAACACAGTAAAGAGATGATTAAATGAGAGCAAACCTGAGACTTCACCTTAAAGGAATGGAGCATTTTAATTTTTTAAAAGGTGGAAAAAATGCCACAACAGGATGTCTGAAGGTTAAGGAAACTGTTATTAAAATGGGAATTATGTGCTCTGGGCTGTTCGCAGCTCTGTCCCTGGAGTGTGAAATTAGTGACTGAAGGCAGATTTCACAGGCACTTCGTCGGAGCGTGTTGGTGTGGCAGTGAATTTGCGACGGGGCCTCTCCGCCAAGTCCTGCCCACTTGCAAGCTGCTGTCGTTATTCATGCACAGCACCGATAATCATGAATGTCTGGAGCGTTTTGCATTTATATTGAACGCAGCCTCTCTCCTTCCCAGCCGGAGTGAGTCTAGGGCTGTGTGCACGGGTGAAGAGCAGGGGAGGAAGCAGCTGCAACACCAGCATTCTAACCAAGGCCGTATTTTCTCTAAAAAGAAAAAAAAAAAATCCATCCATATGGATTACATTCAGCGGAATCTTGGAAAATATATAGAAAATAGGAACATGGTTTAAATCTTAAACCTTAAAATAGCTCCAAGGGCAACAAGGAATTCTCTAGGTCTGGGTTTTAGGTCTGAAACAATTGATAAAATGTCCACATTCCTCACCATACTGTGATTCCGGGGAGCTGGTTTTGGGAAGTTTAACAGAAAAGAGAAAACTCAGGAAATAGTGAATTGGGAGAAGTTGTTGCATTTCCTCATTCTCTCTCCATCTGTCTCAGTCTCATCCACTTAGTCACACGCAGCAACCAAACAAAAATGTAAATATTACTTTTCACACATTTATCTAGGTATAGTTAGGTAAGCAGAATTGAGCAAGGCCCCAGGTAAAGGGATCTTTTGAAGTAACAGCACTTTTAGCTGTTTTGTTGATCAATTTTTGGGTATATTATGCTTTTAAGATACAACCCAATACCAACCATTAACAAACCACCTCCTTTTCAACATGAATATTCTCCCTTGCATGGCCTCTTTGATGATGGTGAGGTATTTGGCACCTCCCAAATGTGGTTTGAACTTTAAACAGTCTTGTTGAAAATGTGAGATAAAATAAAAATCAGCTCACAGCTCTCCAAAGCACACTGCAAATTAATTGTGTATCAGGATGTTTTTCAGTACAAATCACAGAAACTCATATGGAAATTGGCTTAAACAATTACAAAATATGTTGGTTCATATAATCTAGAGGTAATCCAGCAATCCCAACATGTCTTCACGGATCAGACCCTTTCCCTGTCTGCCCTGCTGTTACGTGTTGACTTCATCCCAAGGCTGGACTTCTTCTTGGGTGAAGAAGAAATCAGGTAACCTTTGGAAGCATTCTCAGAAGAGCAAGCAGGGAGTTTCCTAGAAACCACAAGCAAACCCTTTTTCAAATCTCCTTGACCTCAACTGCATGACATGTGTGCTCTTGACCAAAACCCTGTCAATGAAATGAGTGGGATCACCCTTAGAACACTGTTGTAGCTAGGATGGGAGCAGGATGAACTTTCTTGAGTCTCTGGAATATAGGGAAAACAGGATTCCTGGAAAGTTAAGGCTTTTTTTTTTCTTTTTCTTTTTTGTGAGGATGGCATTGAAATGTTGGGTAGGCAGTCAACAGTATCCACTACACCTGATCAGATTCCAAAGGTATCTTGGTCACCTCGATTAGCACTCTAAATGTCTGTGTGCATGCATGTTCACATTGTGCTGAATTGGTTAGAATTTCAAATGGATTTGACATTGTTCTGTATGAACATGGCTTCCTCTTAAAGTTCCTCAATTGATTAAAACCATTCAAACTATGGATATCTTCAGGGGCAGGAGAGAATCAAATCTCTGTTCTTCTTGGGAGCTTCTTGGAACTTCTCTGTAGAGTGGCTTCCCTTGCTTTCTGGAAGCCTCTGCCCTCTCTTTACTCTGTCTTGCCTATGATTTGGGCTAAGAATGGCACCAGGAAGACTCCTCTTCACACGAACTTAAGCTCCAGAATCTACCACTTACTAGCCACGTAAGCATTGCCCTATGGCTGGACTACACACCTACATGGGGTAAGGGGTCACCTGAATGCACACATCTTGATTCCACCCCCTCAGCTTGGGATGTGACGTAAGTATTACACACACCTCCAAATTGCTCTACTCTAGCTGGGAGCATGTCTTTCTTACCTTTGCCAACCCTAGAGCTGATAGCTGAATACTGGTCATTTAGTAATAACTCAGCTAGTGGATAAATGAATGAATTTATTGACCCATGTTGTCTAGGACTAGAATGTAAACTTAATGAGAGCAGCAGTCACATTTGTTTTTCCTCATTACTGCCCCAGTGCCTAGCACAGTGTGTGGCCCACAGTAGAAAGCTAATAAAAATTTGTAGAATAAACAACCTTCAAAGCCGTCAGAGGGTGGAGGTCGAAAGCCTGGAATCAAGTCAGATGGCAGGGTTGAATCCAGACTTCACCACTTTCTGGCTTTGTGACCCTGGGCAAGTTTCCTAAGGTCTCTATGACTACTTTTTTTTCCATCTATAAACTGGGGATAATAAGAACATCAGATTAGAGAATAATTGTGGAAGATTTCCCCAGAGAACACTTATAAGGCACACAACCTATCGCATGGCACATAGTAAGTGCCATAGAATTATTTACTATTACCACTTTCTTCTCCATAACCCAGCATTCATGGCTGTAGACTTTTCTCTGTCTTGTTCACTGCTGTGTCTTCAGCATGCAGCACAGTGCCTGGCATATAGTGCATGCTCAGAAAATATTTGTTCAACGAGTGAATGGAATTCTGGAGACATGCAAAATAAGGATGCTAGGGATTAGACTGAATAATCATGCTATGATTCACAGGAAAGCCCAGGGGACATACTGGCTTCAGGTATGGCTAGACGGAAACATTTAATCCTATGAACACTGTGTTTCTCTCGAATTCTGAGGTTTTCTTTCTGCTGTATTTGTTTCTTTTTCAAGTTCTGTTCTGTTGTCCCAGGAAGTTTCAGTCTCTTCCTTTGGGTTAAAAGAACTGCCTGAGAATTAGCTTCACATTTTGTCAAAGTATTTTCCAGTAGTTTACATAGCAATTCTGAGTTTTACTCTAATTGTGACTTCCTATCTATTCATTCATTATGAATGAATTTTCCTTTATGTCCTTTAGCATATGTATAATAGCTATTAAAAATCTTTGTTTGCTAATTTGAACATATGAGTCATCTTCAGATGAGTCTCTATTCTTATTTTTTTATGTTGAAGCTTTGCCATATTTTCCTGCAATTTTGCATTATATCCAGAATATTGTGACCAATACAGTAATTCTGGATTCTGTTGGTTTCCTGTGAAGACTGTTGATTTTTTAAGCAAGTGGCTAAAGTGGCTGAACTCAAATTGAAAAGGTCTTGCTCTCAACTACTAACGGTAAAAGAAAAAAAATGGAAAAGTTTTGTGTTTCCTGCAGTGGGAAGCAGCTCAAATTTCAGTTCAATTCTGTGGCAGCCTTAGCTGGGCTACTTGTAGTCTGTCTACACATATGTGGTTTAGGGACCAGCTAGACATTTGGAAAGTTTATACATAAAATTTGGGCTCCCTGTCTCCAATGTCTCTCTGCTTTTGCAATTTCCCTCCTCCATTCCAGTGGCTGTGGTTTCCCAGAACTTGGTCCTCTGGTTCTTCAAGTGGGTAAGATGACTGATTGTTAGTTGGAGTTTTACTTGTCCCCCTTTTGCAGACTGGAACCTCCTCTCAGGTGAAAATCTGTCTAAGCATCAATGCTCCTCCTGTATCTGTCTGCCTTTTTTCATTCTCCTGTGCTTTCAGGTTGTTGTTTTTAAAATTTTGTTGAGTTTATAGCTGTTGCATGTGAGAGGACTGGCCTTCTAGAGGCTTACTCAGCCATAATAGAAGCATAAGTTCCTAGTCTCAAGATTCATTCTGATTAGGCCAGCTTAGGTCATGTGACTATTCCTGGACCAATCACTGTAATCAGAGTAATGGTATATACTGATTGCCATGGGCTTCAGGATGTTTTGCATTCTTGAGGCCAAGGGAGGGGCCTCACCAGGTCACGGGAACTGGAAATTGGTAAGGAAAACATCCACAAAGGCTAATGTTGAAAGAAAGGAGAATGGATAGTGGGCAAGAGACTACAAAGTGCTCAGGATGTGTTTGCAGATGTTTAGAACATATTACTGTTTGTCCAATGATGGACATCTGACCCATGTTCTCTTAGGGTCTGAGAGAAGGCATCTCAGAAGGGGTATCATTCAAGTAGGGCTTGGAAGCTCAGACCAGGGGCTGTCAGCCAAGGATGGGGGACAAAGCATGCAGTCTAGGAAAAAGCATGATATTTTCTAACTCAACCTGTCAGGTTTCTTTCAAACTTGGCTTCACAGCTCATACTCATGAATCTTCTTTTCATGTTTTTGCTTCACCCAAGACCATGAAATTTGACAAGAAGATAGAAAAGACAGGAATAAATAAATCTTTGAGGCAGGATGAGTCAGAATGACTTCATTGTCTCTCCTCTCAGCTCCATGTATTCAAAAGAGGATGAACAACACCCTTTGGATCTCCAGATGCAGAATGTTTCACTGTATCAATTTATGTTCTCTCCTCTGAGATGACATCTCTTATGATTTATGATAAACAAATTACAACTTAATGTACCGGGTAGGATTACCTGATCCAGATTACTGCCATGAGTAATGGTGCTCCCAGTTATAGACATCTAAACAGATGAGCATGTACTTTTCTCCCACGTGGTAGTCTGGGGTGATAGCTGAAGGCTGGCATGTGGGTACTAGTTGACAAAGCATCCAGGGATCTGATTTCTTCATTTGGGTTTTCCTGCAATGCATGGCTTCTATTCCCTGGAACAGTACATGGTCCAAGATGGCAACTCCAGCTCCAGCCCCAGCCCCAGCCCCAGACGTGTTGCCCCCAAAGCAACCAGAATGAAAGAAGGAATGAAGTCAATAGGGCTCAAAGCATCAGGTTTCTTTTCAAGGAGCATTCCAAGAAGCTGTCACACTTCACTTCCACTTCCACCCTATTAACTTTATTAAATTAAATAAGCAGGAGGCCGTTAGCTCAAGGCTGTCTCTATACTTTGAGTTCTTCCAACAAGCTCTGCAACCTAACTTAGTGTATAAACAAACTGAAACCTAATTTAGGAGTATAGATTTTTTGTAACAGCCAAATCTCAGCCAATCACCAGTGGCTTAGCTTTAGCCAATCACAAGCTGCTGAGCTTCAGCCAATCAGAAGCAGCCAACAGGTCAGACCATGTCCAAATAAGGCAAATGCCTAGCTGTAATCAATGAAGTTAATTTTGTACCTTATTTACGTCTTCTGTCTATCAAACACTTGCTCTCCACCTTGCTGAGTTGAACCCTTAGAACCTCTTCTGGTTCTGAGTGCTGCCTGATTCTTGAATTGTTCTTTGTCCAAATAACCTCTGTTAAATTAACTATGTCTAAAGCTTTCCTTTTAACACCTTCAAAGCCAACGTAGAGCTGCAGTATGTTTTTCAGATAGCCTCAATATTAAAAAAAAAGATTCCGGGATTCTGCATACTACTTTTGCCGCTGTTGCTGCCACCACCATGACTACTACTAGGATAGTGATTATTATGTGCTAGATATACCTCTAAGCACTTAACACATTGAATTCTCTTAACAGCTCCAGCATGTAGATACTATTATTATTATAAGTCACAGAGCAGGAAGTGGAAGCAGGGAGAGGATAGGTAACTTGCCCACAGCCATGCAGCTGGTAAGTGTCAAAGAAAGGATTCAAACCCAAATGGTCTTGCTCTAAAACACTACTTGCTATAATTATTGCAAACTATCTGATTGGAAATTCCTTTGATTTATTTATGAGTTTTGATCCAGTAGTTTTCCCCCCCAGGTCCTTTAATTTGATTAATGTAAAGTATATTATGTATATTTTCAAATACATACAAAGTATTGGAGAAAGTGTAAGAAAATTCCATTTATTTACCCATTACCCAGTTTTAACGTGCATGGTAAATCTCATTTCATCTCTATATCACCTTATACGAATTTGTTTTCTTTTGGATTATTTTGAGGCCTAGACCTTATAACATTTTTATCATAATACTTTAGTATGTGTCTCTAAAAGTGAAAGACTCCTTATTAAAACACAAATACGATACCAGTAGCTTGCCTACAAATAATAAGCAATAATTCTTTTGATATTATCAAATATCTAGTCAATGTTCAAGTTTTCCTGATTATCTCATAAGCTTTTTTTCAGCTGCTTTTTAAAACAAAGATTCAATGAAGCCCATACTTTGTTTCTTACATCTGTTGTTAGTCTATAACTTTCCTAACACTCTCTGTGTGTGCATGTGTATGTGTGTACACTTACATCATGTTCTGATGAAAACTGTGTGTCTTATAATGGATCCTACTTCAAAACTTTGGGGGGAAAACCCGCTCTAGAGAATTTGAACACTGTTTTTGTTTTTGTTTTTTCTTCAAAGCCAATTGGATCACTTCCCTCTTGCAGACTTCTCTGTCTGACTCAGATGTCATGAAAATCCTGGCCCAGGAGTCCTGTCTGACTCACAGGGACCAGGAAATTCTACTCCTCTGTAGGGGACAATGAGGGATTTGTGCGATTTTAGGGAGCAGATGGTGCTGTGGAAAATACTACAGGCCTCAACTCTTCCCCTAGTTAGAAAGTATGGTGACCCCAAAGTGTGCCCCATCTGCCCTTCCCTTGATTCTAGGGGCACCAATGATTACATTAAGTAGGGCATTGATCTGTTTGCATTTTTAAAGCCAGATTCATGTCTGGGAAAGCCAAGGTCTGCCATATCTTGATAACCACCTTAAAAATGCAGGAGGGAGAAGGGACGTGCACGGATTTGAAAAGTGTCGAGTGCAGAGCAAGTGAGTAATTATGGCACAAAGGGCAGTAAATGTGCCTGATGATGCAAATCCAGGTAGAATGTGATACCAGTTGCATTCTCATCTCCAGCTAAGAGGGCAGCTATCAGGATAAGAGTCCTGGACAGAGGGAGCAGAGGAGGAGGGAGTGGACAGGCCAAAAGGGGTGGGAGCCCCGGAAGCTGGATGTGGTCCTGGGTAGGCACAGCCTCAAGCAGCGAGGGCCTTGCATCCAGGGACAGCTAGGTATGGAGTGTGTGCAGGGCCCCAGATGGAAATAAGGCAGGTCCACCCAGGTGAGTAGACTGAGTCCCCAGGTAGGAGGCACCTGAGGCTGGGAAGATGCTTCCCACATTGTGATCTACCTGTCCTGGGTGGTTCATGAAATGGGTAAGACAGCACAGAAAAATCTTGCTATCTGATGGTTATGAGTGTATTTGAACATTATTTCACTGATACACAGGGGAATGGTGATAGGTGTGAGCACTGCAGCTTGAATGCCTAGGCTTGAATCTTGATTCTGCTATGGACTTCCCAGCTGCATGACTCAGCCCTACTGTGCCTCAGTTTCCTCACCTATAATGTGCATATAATAATAGACCTATCTCCAAGAGCTGTGGGGAGAAATCAACAATGAGCTAGAAAAGCATCTGAGAGGTAGCAAGAGGTCGACAGATACCAGTGGTTATTATTGTTGTTGTCCTAGAATTTAGACTCTAGGAGTTGGACAATAGGGAGTCAAGTCTCACCTCCCTGGTTTTCTAGCTGTGAGTCCTTGGGTAACTTCTTTGTGCTTCATTGTCATCATCTGTAAAATGGTGACAATAATAGTATCTTCCGCATAGGGCCGTAGTAAGGACTAGACAAGCGATCATGTGGAAAATCCTTAGAGCTACGGGTGGCTCATAGTAAGTGCTCAGTCAAGATGCACGACAATCGTTAGTATTACTAGTTCTTAGTAGCAGTCTATATTATACAAATGAGACAATTTTTATAGTCCATTTGAAAAAAAAACCGTATTAAGTAATTGTAGAGTTATCATCCAGGACTGGCAGGGAAACTGTTCTTGTGGCAGGCTAGCTCTGAAGTTTGAGGCATAGAAAAGTAAGCATATTTGAAGACCTAGCTGGTAGTTTATATCAGGGATGTAGCTAAAACATTTGTCTATGAAAGCACCATGTCTCAGTTATCTAGAGCAGTGTAATAAACAACCCCAAACTCTTGTGGTTCAAAACAACAAACATTTAATTAGCTTTCACGGTTCTGTGGGGTAACTGGGCTCAGCTGGTAGTTCTTCTGGCTGCATATTTTCAGCTGGTGCTGCAAGCAAGAGAACGGGAGGAGCTAAGAAGACTCCCAGGGTTGCAGCCAGAGTAACTGGAATGGTGACATTTCCATTTGCTGAAATGGGGCAGACGGTGAGTAGAATAAGGTTGGGGCCTGAGGTTGAGCAAGAGTTCAGCTCTGTTAAGATCATGTTTGAGGATTCAAGTGGGCAGTCGGATATACAAGTAGAGATTTCAGGAAGAAGTTGAGGTAGGACTAGACTATTTTAGAACACTCAGCATAGAATGAGTATGTAAAGGCTTCAGTCAGGAGGTGATCGCCTGGGGAGTAGGAGGCCTGGAGGAGACACAGACGCAGAAACTGAAGCAAAGGGGTTCAAGGACTTGCCCTGTCCACAGACTGGTGCAGAGAAAGCTGCACTTTGACTTCAGGACATCTGGGCTCTCCCCTAAATGATGACTGAAAGGCAGTCGGGCCAGGGTTTGGAGGTTGTGGAGGATGTCAGAAACTCATGTGCTTTTGAAGAGTCTTCTCAATGAGCAGCAAACCCACAAATGAGCTGGAGTCTCTGTGGTCCAGGCCAGGGAGAATGTCTTCAAATACCTCTTATTCTCTCTGGGTGGATGTCTGATCCGCTATGAAAACAGAATTCCACTTTTCCTTAAACTTTTATGGTGTACACCTTATTTATAGAGACAAGTATGCCCGGCAGAGGCTGGGAGGTGGGTGAGGGTAAGGAGGGCCTGGACAAAGAGGAGGCCCAGGAGCAGTGGGGAAGCATGTGGGCCCTGGCTTTCACCTGCCTGGATCTGAGTCCTGGCCCTGCCACCTCCAGGCTGTGGAATTTGGGTGAGCCATCTCACCTCTCTGCTGCTATGTTTCCCTATCTCCATCCTGAGCATAATTAATTACACCTGAATCGGATGTTTGCTGTGAAGATTATATTACTTTATAAATGATGTTTCCCAAACAGTGCTTGGTGCATAGAAGGCATCTTTATGTATATTTTAGAAGCATTGTCTTATAAAGCAGGGAGCCAAGAGACACTGTCCACAGTTGGACAAAGAAATAAAGGTGTTCAAATCCTTAAAATGACCAGAAAAACCCAAAATAGGATAATAGTACCTATAAGAAACAGTTACTAATGGTAACTAGAATAACAGAATAGTAGTAACTAACATTTGTTGTTTACTATATATAATACAGTCTTCAAATTGGTACTTTCAACATTGTGGAGTAGAAACTATTGTTTTCCCATTTCATGGATGTGGAAATAGAGACACAAAGAAATGCAACAGCTTCTCCAAGTTTCCATAGCTACTAGTAAGTGACAGAGCTAAGCTTCAGATCTGAGGAGTTTACCTTCACAGAGCCATCTTTCCTACTTCTAAAGTAGGAGGTAAAAATTATGCTACTAGGAAGAGCCCTCTGCTAAGTCCTTCATATGTCACAGCAGCAAGCCAGCAACCGATGTCTGCAGCTGGCCAAATGAGAGTGTGGAGCAGCTGGAAGTCCCGTACATTGACGGTAGAAATATGAAATGGGACAGCCACTTCGGAAAGTGTTTTGGCAATTAAAAAAAATTAATCATGCCTCTCTCCTATGACCCAGCAATTCTGCTCTGAGGCATATCCACAAGAGAAACAAAAACATGTCAACAAGAATGTTTATAAGCAGCTTTTAACAGCCCCACACTGGAAATTACCCAAATGTCCATAACAGCTCCACACTGGAAATTACCCAAATGTCTACCAACGGGGGAATGAATGACTAAGTTGTAGGCTCTTCACGCCATGAAATACTACTCGGCAACAAGAAGGAACACACTACTGATCCATGCAATGCCATGGACAAGAGCTGTTACTCTTGAGATGTCTTGCTTTTGGAAGTACAGACATGGTTCAGAAAGTATCAAAAGTGGTTGGCCCTGGATGTGACAGAAGGTGAGGGGCCAGGGGCCAGGAACAGTTGTTTTATACTTTTAGCCTTTCTGCATGTCTGGTAATTGGAAAAATTGCATGCTATTTTTTTTTTTTTTGAGGTGGAGTCTTGCTCTGTCACCCAGGCTGGAGTGCGATGGCACGTCCTCGGCTCATGACAACCTCCGCCTCCCAGGTTCAAGCGATTCTCCTGCCTCAGCCTCCCAAGTAGCTAGGATTACAGGAACATGGCACCATGCCCAGCTAATTTTTGTATTTTTAGTAGAGACAGGGTTTCACCATGTTGGCCAGGCTGGTCTCAAACTCCTGACCTTGTGATCTGCCTGCCTCAGCCTCCCAAAGTGCTGGGATTACAGGTATTAGCCACCGTGCCCGGTAAAACTCCGTGCTATTTAATTTCATTGAGCTTCCAGGGTCTGTTTCTGCTTTTTAGCCGTTGACTCCCAGCAGAAGTCTAGTTAAATAACTGGCAGCCCCACTTGCTTAAGTTCAGTTTGGACACCTAGAGTCCATTTTGGAGGAGATGATATCAAATGCATGGAATTACATAACTGGGCCTAAAGTGAAAGAAATGAATTATGAAGGTGACCAGGACTGGGTGGCTGTGGTCCAAGAGTGGCAGGGCAGAGAAACTCAATCCCGGGGATGGACGTGTTGGGGGCATCTCCCATGAAAGTGACCTTGAGAATGAAGCCCCACATCCACAGGTCACCTGTGCCCTCTGAGAATATGTCCATTAGTTTTGACAGAGCCTTAGCCAGGAGCCTATAATGAACTAGAAAGACTACTAGAGAAAGGTGCTGTTTTACATAAATTGAGGATTGTATGAGAAAATGCTGATTGGCACCGCAGTCTCTGGTGTATTCAAAATGCAAATGAAAACAACCTTTGCTGACCAGGACTTTCCACTCCTGGAACGTTTCAGACAGTAAATCCAGAACTTCAGAGACAAGAGAAATTAGGGGTTGGCTGCCCATAGTACATAACATTTATCATTTTTACAAAGTAGCAGACCTTGGCATGTGATTTGTTTTACAAAAATTCCATTTAGACACCTTTCCATCCTCTTATAAGGCCTGTCCGTGGTAACCAACCTGCCCATTTCCTGTGTCTTGTCTTCCCACTGCCACTCCATGCACTCCATGGAAGCAGGGCTCTTCCCTGGGTCTGTCCTCATTTTATTCCCACTGCTCAGCACAGGGCCTGCCCCACATTGGGAGCCCAGACTATGTTTCTGGTATAAAAGATGTTAAAGAGAAAATTATTCCCATGCTTGTTAGAATGGTAAAGAAGACTTTATTCAGGACAACTACAATGGGTGTCAAGATGATTGTAATAGGGAAGATAGATGGAGTCAATTCTGAATACAACAAGAACACATGGGGGTTTATGGCCAAGGAGCAGGTTGCAAGGTTGTGGATGGAAGTTCACCAAGGAGACATCAAGAGTGAAGGGATTCTTGCTGAACTTGACCAAGTAAGGTTCTGGCTGACGGCAAGCCTGGGTGACCCGATATCAAGGGTGGGACTTGAGGGGATGCTCTCCAAACTGGCTTATCAGGATTCTTGCTGAAATTGGGCTAGGCAAGTCTGGCAAGGATGGAGCCAAGGTGAAGGTCTAGTTGAGAAGAAGGCTTAGAGGACCTGATTAATGTTTGGTTAAGGAGAGAGTCTTTGTCAAAGCTAGATGAAAGGTTTCTTTGCCTCAGACTAGTTCTTTAGGTTTTCCAGTGCATGGTTATTAATATTTTAGGTAGACATGCCAGTAAGACATCTTTTATTGGGTTTCTGCTTGTTGTTTATTCTCTTTGTTATGTGTTGGGTTGGGGCTCTTGGTGAACAACAGGAACTGACTCAGGCTGCCAGAGTTAAGCAGTTTCAACTGCTTTTGATGTTTGGGTCACCCTACTTAAGATGTAGCTTCTAAGAAGAGAGCACTGATTGGCTAGTGTGGGACCTGTCACCTTGATTGGCAGGTCCTCCAGACTGTATCCAAGGGGGCAAGCTTTGTTCCCCCAAAGAGAATTGCGGTGCTGTTACTGGAGAAACAGAAACATCTGAGGAAACAGTGGTTCTCAACCAGACCAGACTAACTGAACAGCCACCTTTATGGCAAATATTGTATTGCTCCTTACGCTTCTGAAATGAAATTCATAAATAACATGACCTACCTGTACACAAAATTGAAGAAATCAGACTATTGTCCTCACGTTAATATCAAGGAGAAATAAAAAAAGGAACTAACTTGTAGAATATTGCTTATAATAACAATAACAAGACAATAGAATTGCACAAAATTAATGCATAATAAGTATGTGCTTGGGGACAGCTGCACTACAAGGCATAAAATATGAGTGAAATATTTGCTCCTACCATTGATGAATATGTCTGGATTTAAACATGCAAGATAATCAAAAGTCACCCTGTCTAAGAAGTACAGAAAATTAAAGAACAGAGGAGGAGTGAAGAAAACACATTTAATGTGCATTAAAAGATGTACTGAATGCTTTGTGTTCCTATGGAGTTAGATTTGAGGCTCATTTATTATAAATAGAGTTTTTATCTGCCAAAATATCCAGAAAGACATTCAAAAGTCATGGGGGTTACAAGATAATTATTTGTTGTGTGGGATTGTCTTGCATGGGGTGAGAGTGATAGCGTCGTGTGTTCCTGTCTACTGAATGCCAGGAGCCCTCATAAGGAAAACATGGGGAAAAATTTTAAGTTTAGTGTGTGTCTTGACTAGCTCATCAACCCAGGTGATCTTTGTCTTTCATTGTCTCTAACTAGACTATTTTCTAGTTCTTTATAGATACAAGTCTATTTGTAGCAAATTCAGAGCAATGCAATTCCTGTCCATAGAGATGCACATTATGTCTAGTGGGGTTCAATGCACTCCCTTCCTCCATTATGAAAGAAGCCAGTTTTGCATCTATTAATCAAATGCATTCCAGCATTCCTAATAGCCTGTAAATGTGTCTGCTCTTTAAATTTCCTTTTGAATTGGTTTTAAAACCTTTCTACTTCCCTCATCCATTACTGAGTTAAATAAAACTGTGACACATTCATTTAATATTGGTTTGAGAGTCATGATTTTATCTTAAAAAATTAGCCTTTGATAATTTCAATTATTGTGCAACCCCAAATTCACCCCTCATCATTTCAAAACTCCCCAGAAGACAATACTATACCCACTGTGAGTCAGTGCATCACACACACACACACACACACACAGGCATAGAGAGAGAGAGAGAGAGAGAGAGAGAGAGAGAGAGAGAGAAAGAGAGAAAGGTCATGAGCCTACAGATACCCAATTTATTTTCTCTTCTCTCTATCATGTGACCTGGAAGTCGACCCAATGCTGAATCACTTCTGTTTTAAAAATATTATGCTTTTGAATCTTAGGGTTTGAAACTAGAACCTCAAGATGGGCACATTTTATTCATAGTTATTTTTCTTTAACCAAAATCCTCAGCTTTTTGGCTTCTGTATGAGGAGAGGAAAATCATAATTCCAGAGATGACCGGACACCCTTCATCATTTATATGAAAGGGAATTTCATTTTGTATAATTCTAATCTTCTCAGCCACGGTTGTTTCTTTACTGTTGTGGGGTATTTTTAAGCATCAAAAGGAAAAAGCAGGAAAAAATCCAGAGACCACCCCCAAGCCTGAAATCCTGTTAAACCTCAAACAAAACCAAACCCAACAGACCTTGACAGAATAAGCTCATAAACAGAACAGACCACCATCTCAGCGGTGAGATCCTGCACGGTCCTTTGTAAGCCCAATTCCTTCCATCTGGACAACAGGGGACAGGGCAGGTTTCATATTTCCAGGTGTTCTGCTTGGCTACTTGGAACGGAAGGGACCATTCTTTGATCTTTGGGTTTAGCACTCGTTTTCATAGCTCTGGTCCTTTTATAAGGAAGGGGCAGAAATCATCACCCAAGGTAGGCAGCAGGACAGAAAAGGGGCTTGGGTGTTTTTTGTGCTCTGTTGTATGAAATTCGCATCCTCACAAAGAAAGGTCTTGCTAATAGATCAGGAGGTCAGGGTAGGGAAGATGAGATCTCCTTCCTAAAATACTTATACTCTGATCAATGTAGGACATATTTCCAATACTGAGAAGAGCTTCTGTCTAAAGCATTTTTGAAGGGTTTTATGACATTAGAATACTAATAATTGTGGCAAATACTCAAAAATACTAAAAAATCCCCCAAGGTGTCATGTGAATGCAGGATGGTGTGGTGTGGTGTGTAACCCATGCATCAGGTCCCATATGTTGTGGGTGTGCACCTCCCTCATTCCCTGGTGAGGCTCTTGGACCACCTACTTCCCCTCCTGGCTTTCTTCACTCCAGGCAACAACCCCAGCCCCTTATTCTTCCTCTAAGGAGGCCAAACTCGTGCCCATCTTGGGTTGTTTCTACTCTCTGTTTAGCCCTCTGCAGTGCTCTTTCCCTGGGAGCCAAATGACACACTCTCCTCTCCAATGTCCTCTCTCTTAAGAGGCCTTCCTGACTACCAGTCTAAAGTAACTCCTTGGCTGGGCGCAGTGGCTCACACCTGTAATCCCAGCACTTTGGAAGGCTGAGGTGTGTGGATCCCTTGAGGTTAGGAGTTCGAGACCAGCCTGGCCAACATGGTGAAACCCTGTCTCTACTAAAAATACAAGAATTAGCCAGGTATGGTGGCAGGCACCTGTAATCCCAGCTATTCAGGAAGCTGAGGCAGGAGGATGGCTTGAGCCCGGGAGGCAGAGGTTACAGTGAGCTGAGATTGTGCCACTGCACTCCAGTCTGGATGACATAGCAAGAACCCATCTCAAAATAAATAAGTAAGTAAGTAAATAATAAATAAATAACTCTTCCAATCCCTCTTGATCCTATTGTCCCACCTTATTTTTTTCATAGCACTTTTCATTTGACATTGGAGGTGCTCCTCAAGTTATGATGAGGCCACTTGCTGACAAAACCATCGTAAGTTGAAAATGCGTTAAGTCAAACAGTTGTTAACTCCGGCCACTCCTTAAGTTATGATGGGGTTACGTCCTGATAAACCCATCATAAGTAGAAAATACTGTCATTTGAAAATGCGTTTAATACATCTAGACTACCAAACATTGTAGCTTATCCTAGCCTACCTTAAACATGCTCAGAACACTTTCCCACTGTTGTAAAGTCAAAAAATCATTAAGTCAAACCACCTTAAGTTGGGGACTGGCTGTAATGCATATCTATTTTTTAAAGTTGGTTATTGTCTTTCTTCCCATTAGAAGCCCAAGTCCAAGAGGGCAGGGATTGTGTTTTGTTCACATCCCTGTTTTGCTCCAGTGCTTGGGACAGAACATGGTGCACAGTAAGTCCTCAACCCATATTTACTGAATGAACATGAGTCTTCTGTTCTTTGAAGCAGCTGCCTAGACCTGCCTCCTTTTTGATCCTCTTAGGATGCCCATCAGACCCAGTTCCTCTTCCCTCAATGGCCTCATCGTATGTTTGTAGCCAGCACATGCTGCTTGAGGCCTCTGGATGGGAGGTTTTACACTGGGAGAGGCTAGATCTAGGAAGACAACAGAATCCCTGCCTCCCAGAGCTGACATTCTTGAACTGAACTGTAAATATTAAACTGAACTATAATAGAGACGGAGGGATCAGTGTTTGGGCCGAGGATGGGAGCGGGACAGCAAGGGAGAAATCAGAGCAGGCTTCACAGAAGAAGTGACAGAAATAGAAGGAGTAGGAGTTCACCAGAAGTGAGACTGAAAGCGAAAGGCACCTGGGAAGAGGGAATGGTCTAAGTAAAGCTGTTGAGGCCAAAGAGCTGCTATTGATGGAAGAATGTGTCCTTTGAAATATGCTAAAAGTGACCAGACTTTCAGATGATAACTCAGCTTCTCATGTCTCAGTGCAATGCAATGCAATGCAACCCAACCTAATCCAACCCAAACTGACCCAATCTGGGGCATCTTTTGAGAGCTGGCCAAGTGCAAAGCATCATGGAGGATGCAGAGGCACAGAGCACACCCCTTGCCCTCAAGGCATTCTGGGTCTTGCCAGGAAGGCTAATATTACAGGCAAAGAAGAGGAAAGGATCTGATTTGTGTTTAAGGCATCACAAGAGGATGAGCAAACATACATGCTTGGGGATTTGTGCCCAATTCACTTGGTAAGGAAAAAGTAGCAAACCTTATTGGATAGTGGCCAGGTCATTCATTCATTTATTCATTTACTCACTCACCTGACAAGGATGTATTGAGCACTTACACCATGTACCTGGCACATTCTAGGTGTCTGGGAGAGGGAGGTCAACAGGAACGAGGAGACCCTTGATCTCATGGGGCTTACCCTGAAAATTCACCAAAATAAAGGTGAACAGCTGAGTAAATACGATCTTTTCAGAGAGTGACAGTGCTGTGAAGAAAGTACAGCAGGGCAGCGGACTAGTGGGGTGTGGGGGTGGCAAGATGGGCCCCCCTTTGATGCAGTATCTGGGGCAGAGCCCCTCTGACCTCTGTTAGGGCTGAGACCGGGATGTGGATGACAAAGTGGGCATGTAAAGGTCTGCCAGAGGGCACAGCGAGTTCAAGGCTGGGAGGTGAGGACAGCCACGTGGGTGTATTTTGGGGAACAGCAGGGCCAGAGAAACTGTGGGAAAGGGACATGACTTTATTCTAACTGGAGATACAATAAAATAAATTCCTCATTTTCAACTCACTGCTTGCAGGGGCACATTCTTTCCCTAAATGGAAGATTGTGATATGAAGAAAGCACTGACAAGGTTTAATTTAATTTAGATTGTTGAATCCCATCAAATTATTCAATTCCCACCCACTGGGCCCTTCTCTTTCCTGCCCTTGAATCTCATCTTCCACTTGTTCTGTTGACAGGGACGACTCGCCTTGTGACGACGTGGCATCCCTAAGCCATCCAATTTCCTGTGCATTATTAAAATTGTTAAAACGCAAAATCCAGGTACAGTTGTTATCTCTTTTATTGATCCACACAGAAAAGAAACAGGCAAAGAAAAGGAAAAACAATCATGTGACCTTGGATCCATATCAGCTCAGCACAGCCAAACAAATGCAGGGGAGATTTTCTGGTTGATGTATGAGATTTCTTTGTTGGAACAATGAGGCTTTGAAGCAATAATATCACCCATGGCTTCTGTTTGCGGAGGGCTCACTGAGGCTGTCTGGTGCTGAGGGGTCAGGGATGGAACTGCTTCTGACAGGACAATCTGTATTTTAGCGGGGATTTGCTGTGCACTTAGGGTGTGCTGAGCATGGCTCTAAGCACTTCACGGGCATGATCTCCTTGAATCCGCCTGACAGCCCTTGCAGAGAAGTGATGTTATTAGCCCCATTTCACAGACAGGAAAACTGAGGCCTGGAATGGTGAAGTGTTTCTTACTCACAGACTGAGTGAGAGAGGGAACCTGGGTTAACAGCAGTCTGTTTCACAGCCTGTGCTGGTCGGCCCACCTGGTTGACCAATGCAGCTGGGTGACCTCAGCCCAGGTTTTTCACCTCCCTTTGCCTCAGGTTTCTTCTCTGGAAAGTGAGGACAACAGTCACACCTTCCCGATGAGGCCATTGAGAGGATCAAATGGGCACCAGGAGCCTGGCAAGGGCTGCATAGTGACGAGCAGTGATTGTCTCTGAAAACCTGTCATTGGAAAAATAAGGCAGATGATCTTGTGTGGGAGCCACAAAAATCAGGATTGCGAGGTGCCCCTGCCTCTGCCTATACCAGGGGCTATAGCTCCAACAGTCGCAGTTAGTTCACCCAGATCAGCCTCCCAGTTACCATGTGGGCCGTTCTCTGGTAAGTGCTTCACTTGCGGCTTCTTCCCTCAACCGCACCCCACATCCAACACCCACCCCATCTCCTCCATGCATTGGAGGAGGTCATTCAATGCATTGAACCCACGCATCACCCCTGCTGTCTAAACGCTTCTATGGCATTGGCTGGCCCTAAAAATAAATATGGAATTTCCTGAATGTGCTGTGTTGGCAGAATTGGGTTTGATTGTGAGCAAGAGAGACCTAGGATAGAGACCCAGATAAAGTAAAAGAAACAGAGAAAAGGCCCCTGTGCCTGGGCCCAGTCATTAGGACTAAGTATCAGGAGGACAGTCAGAGAGGTGGGCAGGAGCTGCATCTCAGGGGGCTGGTAGGAGGCTGGATTGCACTCTGTGTGTGTGGGATGAAGACACAGGAGGATTTGGAGCGAGGGAGTCACATGATTTTATTGACTTTAAAAAGGTGTACTTGTCTTAGTTTCCATATTATATTTATTTCAATGACTGTTAGGTTAATACCTCTCCTCCCCAACCTCTACCCCAAATGAACTGTCCATGGCAATGGGAACCACATCTATGGTTTTCTCAGCAGTGTATGTTTGGCTTCTACCACATTGCTTGGCCTGTGGCTGATACTCAGTGCATATTTATTAAAGGAGAGAAGGGAGGAGAGGAAAGGTGAGTCTTGAGCCAGGGCAACCCTTTCTTCACTGATTTCCCCTTTTATATGTGCAAATTGGGGTGACCTATGGTCTCCAAGGCTGTCTGTCCCAGATTTGTAGCACATGAAACTCATTCAGGCACAGCCACATTGATGCTGAGGTTGACTGTATGTTGAGCAAGAATAAGTAATGATGGGAGTCATGTTGACAGCGATTCAACCATCTGAAAAGACAGGGGCCTTCAGGCATGTGGGTTTGGCACCAACTGTCACCACTGAGGAGAGAGGTAACTAGAGGATGATTTATTGCAATCCCTTCTGGTGTGATAAGAGCAATTGCTTAAAGGGGAAAACGTCATCCATGGCCACTCACCTAAAGAGTTCAGTGAGTATTTGTTCTTCTTTTCAGCCACATAGAAACTTGAAACTACTTTCTTGTATTCAGCAAACTTTACATCTTCTGTAGACTTCAACTACTCAGTTATCTGACCTGCTAGCTTACTCAGGAAGGGCTAGGCCCAGTGACTCTGGTTGTGCTAATCCTATGTACCCATAGATACACTTTTTGAATTGGAATCTTGTAACTTTAAGAAACAGCAGTGTCATGGAATCGTTTCTCTGGATGGCCCGTTAGTGGGAGAAGCTGAATCCAGGTTCATAGGATATACTGACAGCGGATATGTATCAGATGTCAGAGTCCCACATGTGTATTTTGGTTAGTAGTGGCTGTGGTGTTGGCACCTAGAGGTATCTTCATGTGAACAGCTCTGTGGGAAGATTTGGACCAAGTTCCTGGCTATGTAACATTTTTTCTTTAGACGGAGTGTTGTTCTGTCACCCAGGCTGGAGTGCAGTGGCACTATCTCGGCTCACTGCAACCTTTATCTCCTGGGTTCAAGTGATTCTCCTGTCTCAGCTTCCCAAGTAGCTTGGATTAGAGGTGCCCACCACCATGCCGGCGAATTTTTATATTTTTAGTAGAGACGGTGTTTCACCATGTTAGCCAGGCTGGCCTCAAACTCCTAACCTTAAGTGATCCACCCGCCTCAGCCTCCCAAAGTGCTGGGATTACAGGCATGAGCCACCACGCCCAGCCTTGATATGTAACTTTAAGTCTAATTATCTAGGCCTTCTGCGGTGGGATAGATCTCCTAGCTACTCACTATGTTTTAGCAAGTTTCTGCTTAAATTTACTGGACAGAGTTTTGTTGTTTGCAACTAAAGCCTTGACTCATACCTGGTACAGATGTGTGAGGCTGGCTATGGAGTACCAGAGAGGAAGATGGGAAAAAAAGAGGGACCCTGGAACCAGGAAATCGGCACACGAGGTGGGCTATCATCTGCAGTCAATTGTACATATTTCCTTTTATTTAGTCATTGAGTAAATATCTATTGCGCACTATCCCAGGCACTGTGCTAGGTGCTGGGGGTAAAGTACTGAGCAAGACAAAGGTCCTGTTCTTGCTGAGCTTCTATTCTGGTTGGAGAGAGAGCAAGAGATGGAAAATGAATAAATAAAACATTTTCAGATTGTGATAAGTGCTATGAAGAAAGGTGGGATAGAAAGCGATGACTGTGGAAGGCTACTTGAACCAGGGTAGTCAGGGAAGGGTTCTGAGGAGCCAGCCTTGCGGAGGAGCCAGCCATGCTAGCTGCTGGAGAGCCTGTGTCCTGGCGGGAGAAGCCATGAGCGCAACAGCCTGGATCAAGAAACATTCTCCATGTTAAAGGAATGCTAAAGGCCAGATTGTGCAGGGCCTCGTGGGGCACAGTAAGGAGTTTGGGTTTTATTTCACTACCGTAGGAGGTCATTGGTGAGATTTAAGCAAGGGAGTGACATCATGATATATATTTGTGAAAGTAGAGCTTGAGGCTGTGGGGGTGGCAGGGAGCAGGGGTGCCTAACAGGCGTGGAGAGCTGCTATGGAGTGGATGTTTGTCCCCTCAAACCTCGTGTTGCAATTTGATTTTCAATGTTGGAGTGGGGCCTAATGGGCAGTATTTGAGTCATGGTGGCAGATCCCTCATAAACAGATGAATGTGTTCCCTCGTGGGTGAGGGAGTTCTCACTCTCTTACTTCCCATGACAGCGGGTTGTTAAAAAGAGCCTGGAACCTCCCCCTCCTGCTCTTGCTTCCTCTCTCGCTATGTGATCTCTGCACATGCCAGCTCTCCTTCACCTTCCGCCATGAGTGAAAGCAGCCCGAGGCCCTCATCAGATGCAGACACCCAATCTTGAAACTTCTAGCCATCAGAATCATGAGCCAAGTATTTTTTCTTTATAAATTGTATAAATTGTGCAGACTCACACATTGTATTGCTATTCCTTTATAGCAATACAAAGGAGACTAAAACAGGAGCTGTTTAGAGACCTAGCACCCAGGGTTTTTACTGGGGTGGGCCCCGTAGGCACCCTCTGCTTAGCAAGCACCAGGATTCCAGACACATGGAAGGAAAGCAGGTGCCCAGCCTAAACCACATTGTTTGCAGCAAGGAGGCTATTGTAATTTTCCAACCAAGAGATAATGAGGGCTTGGATAAGGGTGGGGGTGATAGAGAAGAGAAAAGTGAGTGGACTAAGAATCTACTTTGGAGATAGTGTTGTCAGGAAATGCTGATGGATTGGGTATGGGGTGTGAGAACAAGTGAGTGCCAGACTTAGCCAAATGGACGCAGATTATCTTGGGAGAATCCATTATCATCATTAAGCACTTTAGAGTTAAAGGAATGCTGCTTCATACATCTCCTCCCTCACTTGACCGTGGGCAACTCACAGTAGAAAGGACCTCAGGGGACATCTAGTGTGTAACTGTGCACTTTGCCAGTTGAGGAAACTGAGACTCAGAGAGGGGAAGTATTTTATTTTTTCAAGGTTAGACCGAGAATTCATTGCAGACAGCAGTGTGGAATCTGTGTTCTTTGATTTCCAAGTAAGTGATCTTTCAATATGCCATTTTTATGGAAGGATTGGAAAGATTATAAACAATACAGTGTTAAAGCTGGAAAGGATCTTGTGCTGGTTCTTAAGCTACTGTTTCTCATCCCCAAACTCAGCCTTCTAAGTTGTGTTCTACAATGCTGAAGCTGAGACTTTTTATTCTTTATCAAGTTTTTTTTCTTGCTGGGTTCCGCCCACTTGAGATAGCAGCCTGGGCCCAATCAGGGGATAGAAACCACACAGTGATTTAAACAGAGAAAATGTTACATAAAGAATTATTAAACTATGATAAAAGAATAACCGTAGAGTGTTAAAAATGTATATATGGCTCCCTAGGGCTAACAGAATGAATTCAAGGAAGGACAAACTTGGAAAAGGGCCCCTTCCTAAGGCTAGGGTTTAGAGCTCCTTGTAGAAGGTAGTTTTCTGACCCCTGGCCTAGCTTATTGGTATATACAGAAAGACCACCTAATGCAGTCACTAATGTTCTAAAATCATCAATCCCTTCTCTCCACCTCCACTGTGGCCCTTTTGGTCCAAGCCATCATCACCTCTCAACTGACTATTGCAGTAGTCTCCTGACTAGTCTCTTAGTTTCTGTCTTGACCCTGTATGAGGTCAGGTTTCCTAGAAGCAGAGCCTATGACAGAGGGCTTATGCATGTGATTTATTGAGAAGCCGCTCCTGAGAGAAGGAAGTGAGGGTGCAGAACAGGTCAGGGAAAAAATGCTAAGCAAGGAAGGAGAGTAACTTCAGCCTGGTCCCATGGAAAGCACTGGGGCATGAATTGTACCCCAGAGTTGGTCCCAGTCTGAGGCAGGGGGCTGGCATTTGCATCCCATGCTAGTCATTGGCTATGGGCTACCCTAGGATGAGCATGGGGTTGCAGGTTATTGGACAAGGAAGTTCTCATGTGGCTTAGGGCCTTACTCTGGGGAGAAGGACAGCTGTGAACCATTTCATCCAAAACAGCTGCAGCATAGTTGCACAGGCTCAATAAAGGGGATCCAGGCGAGGGTCTGATAGCATCCACTCACACTCCAACAGTCCATGAATAGGCAGTGGTCAAGGTGGTCCTCCTCTTCAATTTCAGGTTCAAAGATGGAATGGGTCAGTCTTGTGCTGGGGACTGTGAGATTTGCTGGGCTGCCACAGGATCTGCCAAGGGACATTAGAAGAGAGGCAGGAAACGACACTAGGGTTAGAATCCCACAGAATTTCATTTTGGCTCTGGCACTTTCTGGCTATGAGATCTTGGGTGAGTGTCTTTTTTCTCTGCATGCATTTCATCGTCTAAAAATGGGAATACCCACACCTGCCTGAGTGACTAGTTCCGGGATCATCCTCTGGAGCCCACCACTGCTGCTGCTGCTTCATGCATTGCCACTAATTTTGAATGCCCTGCTGGATGTTCACATAGGTTAAAAAGCTGCTTGAAATGATCTGAGCCCAGAACCGAATTCCATTTTATACAGAAATAATTTTTTTCCCCACTATTTTAAACTGAGTTTTTTCACACCGCTCCCACGGTGTCAACTACGAGAAGATTGTTCTCTGTTCTTTTCGGGACTTTATTGAATGTTGCTCACCAGTTTGAAAAAAATCACCTTACCAATGGCAGAGCCTCTTGTGCTGTCCAAGTTGCCCAGAACAGTATAGCTATAGTCGGTCCGCATCTGTGGCTTCATTCACTGTGATTCTGCATCCAAGTTCAAGCATCTGTGACGTTATTACATCTTCAGGCTTAGTCATGCCAGGTATATTGGTCTGTTTTCATGCTGCTATGAAGAAATACCCGAGACTGGGTAATTGATAAAGGAAAGACGTTTAACTGACTTACAGTTCTGCATGGCTGGGGAGGCCTCAGGAAACTTACAATTGTGGTGGAAGGGGAAGCAAGCATGCCCTTCTTCACATGGCGGCAGGAAGGGGAAGTGCAGAGTGACGTGGGGGACAAGCCCCTTAGAAAACCATCAGATTCTCATGAGAACTCACCCACTGTCACAAGAAAAGCATGGAGGTAACCATCCCCATGATTCAGTGACCTCCCACCAGGTCCCTTCCATGACATGTGGAGATTATGGGAGCTACAGTTCTAGATGAGATTTAGGTGGGGACACAGCCAAACCATATCACCAGGGCACTTACATGCTAAACTGTGTTTTATTTTATTATAAATTCCTTTCTTTCCCTCTTTATATCTCTCTTGGGAAGTTACGTTAAGAAATATGCATGTAGCTAGGTTATATTTTCTATGAATTTAATTTCAGTTGAGCAAAGGGGAAGTGATAAAATACTTGTGTTAAAAGTTTGGCATTGATTCTGATAGAGTCAAGAACCACATATTTACAAAGAATTAGCAACGTCTTCTCTTCCCACAACCTCACTGAGAGACACCTTGGAGCTCTTTGTTAGTTTGAGCCACGTTTTACAAGGAACGATTCTTTCCTCTCTCAACCACTGTCTTTTGCTAGGACTCCTTAAGAGGGAAAAGACTCCCTCTTAAAGAGTCTGCTGGGGACCCGTGTAATCATTTAGCCCACATCCTGGGCCACGTCAGCTGTCCTGGAACTGTCCCTGTTAGCATGAGTGTGGCTGTCTCACTCCCCTTTGCTGGAGGAACAGACCTGGACTTCTGCCAAATTGAGGTCCCTGCCTGTTGAGTAAGTAATTTGTTTCCTCCATAGGAGATGCAGCGACAATCAAGAAACAAACAAACACATTTTTTTAAAAGGCATAAAAGCTTAGTTATGCAAATCAAGGCAGAGGAGAGACGGTAAAGAAAAGGGCCTCATTCACATTCTGCAACTTCAGCAGGCCCTGACCCATGGGCCAATTTCCATTAAAACACTCGGCCCAGAGCAGCCAACACTCTGGCTCATTAATAAAAGTTCGTCCCAACTGGAGTAAACACCACCCATTCCCAGGACACCCAGAAGCAGAAAATTAACCAGAGCTGAACTGGGTCATTAGCTGCGGCACAATATGGGTCATCCTAGATTAATTTGGTTCCCTTCAACTAGAGGCTCAAAGAGAGTGACCGGTTCTCATAGAGGGGGACAGTGACTTAGCAGCGTGTTGAGGTCTCTTGGATACCAGGCCTGGAGCTGTCATTATGATTCATGGCGCCTCTGACATCACTCGGTGGTTTTGTGATGCAAAGTTAACATGTCTGAGCACACATAAGGGACTCTGTGAATACGTGTGTATTTCTTGTGTGCATGCCTGCAGAATGGGACACAGAGACTCACTCTTTTTCATTAGGGATTTGTTTTAATCAGGCATGGTAAGACACACAGACGCAGAAAGGACTGCCATGTGGGGAGACATTCATTACACTCTAGGTCCTGAGAAATGGGAGATGTGGTATGCTATGTGGGGCCACACGGGGAACCCTGGGAACCATGCTATGCAAGGCCATAGGTGGAACCCTTTCTTTCAAGAGGAAGAGGAAGGAAGCAAGATGAGAGCAAGAGCCTTTATTGAGGAATGAATGCGTAGGCAGAGTAAGTGGGCTTAGGGTTGTGAGTTTGAGTAATTTCAGCAGGCTCTGGGACACAGGGGCTGTCCCTTGTTGTCTGGTACCTGGCCCTGGAGAGTGAGAGCCCAGTAAAAGAAGTAGTTGGGGTTGTTGGCTCTTGATTTGTTTTTCATTTGCAAGACATGCTCCAGGTGAGTTGTTTCCTGTCTCTTAGGAATTGTCGAGGCATGGGAAGAGCACGCTCTCCAGGGTCAGCAAGACCTGGAAATGTCAGAGCATCAGAATACTGAAAATAAAAGACACGGTCAGTACTCATACATAGATACAGAAATGACACATACGTACACACACACGAAGACACACACATGGGAGTAGCTGAATTAAGAATGCCTTCCATTCCTGGAAGCGGGAGTCATATCACTTTCTCCAAAGCATGTCTTATTCTATCCAATGGTGTGTTTTAAATGCAAGAACACTTGAGAAACGGCAGAGATAAACTTAAATCCAAGTGTTATAATTCAGCATTACGCATATGTTTTGACTTTTTATCTTTTATTTGGAGAATAAGAAAACCAAATAAAGTAGAAGAAGCCCAGCCAATCAGCTCAGTTTCTGCATGGGCAGAACCAGGAGGAAATTCAAAGGAGAGGGAAGCCCTCTCACCAAAGCTGCCTCCACTTGCACTGGGAAGCCCATCACAGGCCCAGCACCTGGGCTGGGAGATTCGTCAGCAGGCGTTGGGCTGCCGACAGTCACACTTCCTGCTTCTCAGTCTGAGATGCCCCAACCAGATGGCAGAGGCCTGATGGGCAAGGAACTGGCTCGGTGGAAGTCCGCCTGGTTTACCAGCCCTGGACTTGCAGCTGGGAAGTCAGGGCTCCCTCCTGCTCCCCAACCCCTCCTGCTGGTGAAGCAAGCCCCTCCTGCTCAGAGTGGAGTCTTCCCTGCCCTGGAAAGATGCTTGGAAACTTGGCGATGCTTCCAGACGTGCAGGCGCCGGGGGCCTGTCCACTCCTGCCCCCCCTTCTCCTGGACTCACTGACCTTCCTTCTGTGCCACAAACGACCAGGTTCATTCCTGACCCAGGGACCCTGTGCGACCTCCTGATGCTGTCCCCAGCCCTGTGCATGGCTGCCCCTTCTCACCTTTCAGGGCTCTACCAGGTGTCACCTCTTGGGTGAGCGCCTCCCTGATCACCCTGTCCCCAGGAGCCCCCTCCACCCAGGCACTTCTTAGCATGTCACCCCATTTCCTCTTCTCAGGACCCCTCACCACCATCTGAAATAAACTTGAGCACGTGTTGACTTGGGGAACATCTCTCCCCCTCCTTACCTGTGTGTGAGCTTCAAGGAAAATCAGTGACCGACCTGACTTACGAACCTGTGTCCCCAGCACCTAGAGTGGTAACCAGCCCAGAAGGGCTGCCTGCTCATGATGCTGGATGACTCTGAGGGTGAGCCTGACATCCAAGTCCTGGGCTCAAGTCCAGATACAGCTGTTCCCAGACACCTGACTTTGGGAGAGATGCCTCCTCTCTGGGTCAAGGATTTTTCCTTTGTGGCATGAACCAGTACTCCAATATCCATCACTTATGACTGCTGGGGCTCAAACACCAAGGTGACAAATGTAAAGGTGCTTGGCCAACTCAGAGAGTTGTGCAAAGAGACGTGACCATGTTAAGTCACTGGCCCACTCCTGGATAGAAGTCAGTGATGGCCCGCCTGGCGTAAGTCTGCAGTGTGTGGGTGTGTGTGCGCGTGTGTTTGTGTGTGCGTGTTATCAATGTTGTTTAATTGCCATTCAGGCCCCATAAATAGTAGCTAATTCTCCCTATATGCCGAGTATATACACTCACTTAATCCTTGCAACAGCCCCGTGTGGTAGGCACTGCCATTACCACATCATCCCCATTCTGCAGATAAGGGAATTGAGGCAAGGGAGAGGAAGTGACACAATCTCCTGGTCTCTCTCAATGCCACTGTGGACAACAGGCTGCCTGAACTCACGTTTCCATGGTCCACTTGGCAATTTCTTTGACTCTAAGTTCCCCAATAAAAGCTTAAATTCATCACTCTGGTGTCCCTTGAGGATAAAAAGGTGATTAATTTTCTGCAGCTCACTTTTCTTTCTAGGTTAAATCTATTTTGGTGAGGAGGCTGGGGGCACTGGAAATATGATATTGATCAATCTAGAATTTGTAGAGGAGTGGACAGAAGTTTTTAATCTGACAAGACCTTCAACCCCAGCACAGACAATCAATTTGCAGGTTCTGCTAGGACATGGAAATAGTGTGTGGGGCTGTGTTCACCTGTGGTGGGGACATGTCAACTCCTTCTGGGGTATCTGATACGCCACAGTTCTCATGACACTGTAGGCAGGGGAGAGCAGCACACGTCACAGGGAGCTGGGGTCTTCTGAACACCCGAAGGGGCATCTCTGGGGTTCACCCACCTGGACTGTTTCTCTCTGTTTTGCTAGTTCTTAGTGGGCTTCCCTTTGTGAGAACTGTGTGACCCAGAGTGGAGCCCACCTGGGAGGACACCAGCCCGAGAAATAGAAGAAACCCCTTCCTGATGATGTCATTTTGCACCTCGATCCAGCTCTGCTGTAGCCAGATTCTGCTGGGACGTTACATCTCTGGAGTGAAGAGCTTCGTGTTTTGGCTCATTTCAGTTTGAGTCGGTGTTCTGTCCTTTGTGATCAAGCGTGCTGCTCGGTAGATGACAAGTCCCCTTTTTCGCCTTAGTGACTTTTAGAGCTTTTGGAGGTCTGCTGTGGGGAGGCCTACACTGTAGGAAGGAGATTCATATTTGTCCTGTATTCTTGGGAAACCTTTGACCTAAGACTAGACTGAAATGGCCTCAGATGCTCTAATCAAATTGAGACCTGGTCCAATCGCTGTGGGCCCCTGAACCCAAGATGAATAAGGTGCCTGACTAGCAGGCGGTCAGGACCCCCAGGCTGATGGTGGGGTGAGAGCTGGGAGTCTGGATGGGCCAGATGTAGGCAGACAGAAGGATGAGATCCAAAGGTCACAGCCAGGAATGACATTGAAGATCAAGACCTGTGCTGTCCTCCATGGTAGCCACTGGCCACCTGGGGTTATTTCAGTTTATATCAATTAAAACTAAATAGCTTTAACAATTCAGTTCCTCAGTCACACTAGCCATAGTCTGAGTGCTCCGTAGTCACAGGTGGCTGCTGGCTGCCATATTGGACAGTGCAGACACAGAACATTTTCACCATTTGCAGAAAGTTATACTGGACAACACTAGACAGACATATAAGGTTTTGAGTCCAGAAGACATCAAGTTAGAGAGAGGCACTAGCAAGAAAAAAAAGAGAACAATAAGTAGGACTGTGGCCGGGAGATCCTTGCTCATTCATTCCATCCCTCCTTCACTCATTTCTTCATCTCTCATTGTTTGAGTTCCTACTAGGCACCCTCTATGGTTAGGGGCTCCAGGGAGACAAAAGAGAATTAGACAGATGTAGCTTCAGAGCACACAGAGCTCATGTTTAGTCTGGGGAGGCAGACACTAAAGGAGGTAAATAAGTCACTAAATGAGACAATTCCAGAAAATAATAAATGCCAACATGAAAAGAGAGCAGGGAATAGGAGAGAGCATGTTTGGTGGGAGGATCAGGCTTCAAGTTTGGGGAAATGTGTCATCTTTGGGCAACTAAAAATTACAGAAAACCTCAGACATACAGAAAGGAGAGGAAAGTGCTGCTTTGGAGCCCGCTCCCTGGAAGGCTGGGAAGCCCCAGTCCAGGGGAAGCACGGAGTT
Organism: Cacajao melanocephalus; assembly: GCA_963573385.1. Classification (NCBI taxonomy): domain Eukaryota; kingdom Metazoa; phylum Chordata; class Mammalia; order Primates; family Pitheciidae; genus Cacajao; species Cacajao melanocephalus. Next base: position 17,272 of record CAUYLG010074599.1, on the reverse strand, counting down.
CTAGGAATTGGGAAGGGGATCCAACCACAAGGACAGGAAGTGGACAGCCGCCTCCAGGAAGTGGAGAAGAAACCAAGCTCAGAAGTGGCTACGGGGCTATCGTGGAGTCTGTTTCACGGCCAGAAACACAAAGGGGCTGTGATGAACAGCCACCCCTGGCCAGCGCCCCCCTGTGATTGTGACCTGACACTTAACGGTTTGTGAAGATTGTTTGGTGAGTTCGTGTTTCAGAGGCATTTGGTCTCTGTGCTTTGGAAGCTCCATGAGTGGACTTTCTCTTGGGGCTCACAGTATTTCACCCCCCTCAAGTAGGTGGCTGGTTGTGGTTAACAAACAGCTGCTGACATCGCTGCTCCTTCAGCCTCTGCAGACAGAGCTGCAAGATCCTTGAGGTATTTTTAATCCCCAGGAAAAAAGCTCACAGGAGGCAGGAGGCCAGAGCCTTCAGTGGTGGGGAGTGAAGTTCCCCAATCAAAGCTTAAATTCAGCAGGGGGAGCAGAGAGGCCCTCAGGAGAGACTGAGCCGCCAGGCCACCCAGGGGAGCTGGACCTGGGATGAGGGACATCAGTCCTCAGTGCAGCTGCAGCAGCAGAGTCTGACCTCCCAGCAAGGAGCTTTGGCTGCAGGTTTGTTTTCTTTGAGCAAAACCTCAGAAACAAAGATGCCTACAATGACCTTGGCACACAGGAACTTTCCATTTCTGCATTACGCAGGGCATACGTGTGTCATTTAGGTGTTAAAACAGACCAAAATGTGTTCTCCCGCCTGGAAGCGGGCAAAGCCAACCCCTGCTACGGTTCCCTGACTGTCCAGTGAATTCAGCCAAAGGAAATGGCCCCACGTGGACGTGGGCAAGGCCTGCGGAGGACAATTGTGGTGGGAAACTCAGCAGTCGGAAATATTTTCTTGGTTTCTGGGAGGCTGGAGGTTTCCCAAGGGCCAGTAAAGCTTCAGCTCTAATGGCTGTAGGATTCTCTAAGGAATGAGTGACAGAAGACCTGATCACTCAGGAGGCTTAGCTGGGAGTGTGCTAATAGGCTTCAGAACTCGTGCTCGATCTTTAGGCAAGCTGGGTCTGACTCCTGGACACTGTGCCCTGGGCCCCCTGGCCTCCATGTGTCCACCCACTGCCATGACCATGGCTCTTCAGCAGGAGAAGGCCTAGCAGCTCCAGATGCCCCTGCCCAGTGCCAGCTCCCTACCGAAGCTCTAGCCTCACACTCTCAGGTTCAAATCCAGGAACGAGAGCGGATCCCACAAAGGCCATGAGCGTCACCCTGACTGGTCAGCTTCACTGAGCCCATCGCTGTCCAGGGCAAGTGGTGCTGGCTGGGCCTAGCCCAGCTCCTGTGCCCACCCCTAGAAGCTGAGGTTCAGGGTCAGCTTACCCCAAGGCATGGATGGAGGGGAAGGCAAATTCTCTAGTGATAATCAGGTTCTGTAATACAGAAAGGGAAGCGGAGGCAGGAGGATGCAACAAGACCCATTCCTGCCTCGACAGCACTCATGGGACAGCCTAGCCACGCGTTCAGAGAATCTGGAAGGAATGGGATGGTTGGCGCAGAAGAGGGTTCATAAATTCTGTATTTAGCTTTGAGTGCTTTAGCTGACCTGAAATTTACACCTGTCCAGATGGTTGCTGGGTAGTGTGACCGCTACTTTCTCTCTCCATCATCCAGGGCTGACGTCATGCAGGGCTGCGCTCAGCTCAAAGCCACAGAAGCCTAGGCATGGTGGCATCTCCTGGAGGAAGTTGCCTTATTCCAGATTCACAGATCCAGGGGCAGAGGAGCCAGGGCAGGTGTGGGGTTGCAGGATATTGCCCAGGACCTGGCTCCTTCTGCCTTTCTGCTGCCATCCTCAGCCAGTGCCTTCACCTCAAGACCTCTTGTGGTTGCCGGTACTGCCACACCGGCCTCCAGTCTGCCTCCAGATGGGAGAGGAGGAAGGAGGATGTGAGAGGAGGAAGGGGCTTACCTAGGAGACCACACTTTCCCAGAATCCCCAGCAGCCGCCTGTTCTCCCCTTCCGCTGGGCTAGAACTGTGTCACATGAGCTGAGTGGCCACGGAGCTGGGCACCATCCAGGGAGCGTGTGATCGTCAGGGTCCTGTGGGTAAGAAAAGGACATGTGGGTAGACATCTGGAGGGCCTGTCATGGTCCAATTAACTGGCTAAAGGGATTTGTGTGTGTGCAGCTGTTTTCAATCAAAAGTTCTTAATTCACGTCTTCCCAAACACAGATTTCTGCGTTTGAGTAATGAAGGCGACCAAACCACATGACTCTGCCTGCAAAGATTCCACCTGGACTCCTGGCTCCTCCAAGGAACCATCATGTGGTTCAAATCCAACAGAAATTCTCCAAATCTCCACCCTCCTTGGGGTGCAGGGTTGGCTGAGCTGATCACCTTAAGCCCTGGGTGCCTCGGCCTGCGAAGCCCCAGCTGTCCTCTGTCTGCAGACAAGCTGAGGTATGAAAGCCTCGTCACTGGCCCAGGAGCCTGTCATTGTCCTCCAGCAGCAGCTCAAGCCTGGACGCAGTCCCAGAGATAAATCACATCTCTTTAAAAGGCCATGGTGGCCCATTATTTCTGCTTGCAAATACCCCTTGCTCTCCGCTGGCGAGCTGGGTGACAGGCCCCGGCTGTTGTGCTCAGTGCTACATACAGTCATGTCAGTCTGTCAACTTGTGTAATGAGCAAGCTGGTAGCTTCAGATGGCGTGCACATGAAATCCCATCCCAGCATCCAGGACTTGGCTGGGGGTTGCAGAGAGAACCACATCTGCAGAAGAGGTGGTCATGTTCATACCGGGCTACAGGAGCAGGAGCAAAAATGACACCATGACAATTCATGGGCTGTGTTCTGCAATATTCTGCAATGCTTGCTCAAGAAGTCTGCAATCTTTAAAAATAGAGCACCATTAAACAATCACTAAAGATATTTCAACCAGAGAAATATAGTGAATCGTCATATACCCATCACCCAGGTTCAACAACTCTCAGGGTTTGCCCCCTTCCTTCCAGCTCCTTTCCGTCTTTCTGCCAAATTATTTTAAAGCAAACCCCAGACCTCAAGTGGACATTTTTGAACCAAGTTGCAATATCCTAATCATGGCCAATGTTCAAATTCCCCCAATTGTTGTACAGATATCTTTTTCTGGTTGCTTTTCCAGAAATTTAACAAGGACCACACGGCATTTGGTTGTGAAGTCTCATCTCTTTGGTTGATGGTGATCCCCTCGCCTTCATTTTACTTTTAATGACACTGCTTGTTGAATTCCTGGGAGCAGTTGCTCTGTGGGATGCCCTACATTCAGAATTTGTCCGTCTACTGCCTCATGGTGTCATTTTGGTTTCTTCCATGGGTAGATGCCATTGGATATCCTTGGCAAGGTGTGTCAGTTTCAGTGAAACCCAGAATGGGGTGTTGGAGCTCAAAGGAGCCGTTGCCAAGCAATTGCTTGAGCAGGTGAAGGTGTGTGTTTTAAGATGATCTCCTAGATTATTATTGAACTAGCAAGGCAGGTGTTTTCTCTCAGGCTTCACCATCTAATTCCCTAACAGCTCTGTTGTGGGTTGAGTCACTTTAATGAGCTGCCCTGCCTTTCCCCGGTGAGATGTAAATTAGAATTTGCATTCCCAATACCAGGGCCACATTCTCAGCACCTGAAGAAACCCTAACAGTTGAGACAGAATGAATGAAGGACTGATCGATGGGCTGGGTCTACACAAGCACACCTAGAGGGCAACCTGAGGCCAGGTTAGTTTGGTCTGAGTTATCTCCTGAATCATGGGCATGAGTCTGGGAAGATCAAGGTTCACTCGTTATAGTTACAGAAAGACACTGACCTTGTGTGCTGGGCTTTGCCATGGGCACCTTCTTATTCCATCTTCAGAACAGCTTCAGGATGGTTCGTGATTCCCTCATTCACAGATGAAGACCCTGAGGCTCAGGGAAGATGAATTTGCACAAGGTCTCACACCTTGTAGGTCTGCATTCAGCCTGGACCCATGGTTTCCACTTTTGCCCCAACCCTCCATTCCCTCCATTCCCTCCGAGCAGCCAATCAGTGGCTGTCCAGACATGCACACCAGCTGTGCTGTGCCCCTACCATACAAACTCCTTCAATCACTTCCCACTGCTCCCCATATGAACCCCAGGGGGGCTCACCCTGTCCCAGGAGGCTCTGACTCACCCACACCCCCCACCCCTTCCTGCATCCCTGCAACCCACTCTCTCCACCTCCCCAGTCCTGGCATCCTCTCTGTTCCCTGCACTTGTCCAGCCCAGTCCCACCTCCAGACCTTGCTACCTGCAGTGCCCTTGACCTGGCATGTTCTCCTGATGGCCTTCACTGGGCTAGAATCTTCTCAGTGCTCAGCCTGAGCTCAAAGCTCACCTCTTCAGAGAGGCCATCCTCACCTCCCCATCCAATGTGGTCTTTCTTCCCTTTGCTCTTTCAATTCCCAGTTTATTTCTTGTAGAGCAGTTTCACCCTCTTCACCAATCTTGTGTTTTATTTACGGGTTTATTGTGTCTCCTTTACCAGAACACGCCCTCTGAGGGCCAGGGCCAGGTCTGTCTGTTCAGAGCTCTAGCGCTCAGAGAAGTCGCTCCGTAAATAAATAAATGCTTTGCTCAGAAAATTGTGGATACATAAGTGAAATAGGTCTGAATAAATGAATTATAACCAAAGTAGATGTGAGTCATCTTTCCCAAGTAGTCATATCATAATGTTAAAAAAAAAAAAAGGAATGGTCACAATAGAATGCCTGCCTGGGGGAAGCTGGGCTGTGGCCCTGGACTTTCATTCCAGCAGGAAGAAGTGAAAACAGACTCCAAGGATTTCCACCGGATGGTGGCATGGCTGTGACACTGTTTTTATGTCTGGTTGATAGAGCAGTGCCCCATGTTATGGCTAGCACAGTGCTGCCTGCCCTTCTGTGGGAATGAAGACCACTTACTCGCTCTCTCAGGGAATGGGGACCCTTGGCTTTTTATTTATTTATTTATTTATTTTTGAGATAGAGTCTCACTCTGTTGACCAGGCTGGAGTACAGTGGCGCAATCTCAGCTCACTGCAACCTCCAGTTTCTGGGTTCAAGCAGTTCTTGTGGCTTCGACTTCTGAGTAGCTGGGGTTACAGGCCTGCACCACCACACCTGGCTAATTTTTGTATTTTTAGTAGAAATGGGGTCTCACCATGTTGCCCAGACTGGTCTCAAACTTCCGGCCTCAAGTGATCCTCCTGCCTCAGCCTCCCATAGTGCTGGGATTACAGGCCTGAGCCACTGCTCCTGGCCCCCCTTGCCTGTTTATTATCTTCTTTATTATTAAATTTCAAAGAACTTTGGATGAATCTTTCTTTTTTTTCCTCCTCTTTCTATACCAGAGGATGTTATCAGGCCTGATGGAGTCACCGAGGGACCTTGATGAGGGCTCTGAGTAGCCCTGGTTGGGAAGGAGACCTCTTCATCCCCAGGCACAGGGAGACCGGCCTGTGCAGTATTTTCCTCTCCTGCATTTTGAGCCAGCTAAAGGCAGCTTCGCTTCCTGCTTCACTTCAGGAGTCCCCTCTCTGAAGCCAGACTCACTCGCGGAGGCTTCTTCCTCGTGACCTGACATAGCTTTCATGATGTTTTTATTCCAGAACCACCTGAGAGAGAAAAGAGAACCGGTTATAAAAAAGAACTGCTTCTCTTAATGACTCTTCAACTCCAGAGCCACTGCCCAACGGCAGGGAGCAGTGGAACCTGGGGCGTTTCTGAAAGCAGGGGCCATCCATCACCCGCCCTGCCTTTGGCTATGAACTGCCTTCATCACTGTTGTCCTCTGTGGCATTTAATCAATGGCCTTTCTAGGGGTTCTGAATGGTGCTGTCTCTTGTGAGATGAGAATCCACCTGCAGCTGCCTCTGGAAGCAGTGTTCCAAAAGAGGAGGGTCCCAGGTTCTCCCTCTGCTGGGTGTGGGGTGGTCACAGGAGATGCTCTCGCCCCTGGGCAGCCCTTGGGGTTCCTGAAACTCCACAGGGGCAGCGACACCATGGAACATGCTGAGCAGGCTCCTCCAGGCTCAGCCAGAGGTGGGATGGAAGAGATGCCCAGAGCTCTGCGCCCCTGCAAGACGCAGCTCCCTCGTCTGCTCACAGCCATGGCTCTGCCATTGCCTCCCTGGAGCCTGGCAGGCTGTTCCTATCTTTCCTCTATCCTTGGTCATGTCAGCATCCAAGGAGCCCAGGACCCAAGTCTTCCCTCATCCCCACTCCAATCTCCCCCAGCTCTGAGGCATGAAGACCCCCCAATTCTTCCTGATCTCCTTGCCCCCCTCCTACTCCTGAGCCTGGGGTCCCCTTACTATCCTCCCTCCATCTTCTTTTCCCCACAGCATGACTACCCTTGCACATGCAAGTTTTAATTCTTAAAACTTAAAATCCTTAAAACTGAGAAAAACTAGTTCAGAGAAGGTAAGCGACCTTTCCAGACAGTGAGCCTTACACACACTCAGTTTCTTGCTCATTTACTTGAGTTCTAGAATGCATGCTCTGAGCAGCAAGAGCTTTTTTCTGCAGATTTTTACCTCATGTAAAACAGGCCATGGCTCTGGAGAGGGAGAAGGGCCATGGCTGGCGGAGAGTGGCTCAGGGTCACAGGCACCTGCGCTGGGGGGACAGTGAAGGTTGCGGGGACGGAAGACCAGAGCTCAAGTGCTTCCTGCCTCTAACTTTCTGGACAGGCAATGGGAGAGGCTAAGTGGGGCTCTGGTTCCAAGTGTGGCAAGGAAGTCCCTTGCCACCAGGTTTCCCTGCAATTGAGCCACCCATTAATGCATAATTATGTCAGCTCCTGCAAGCCTGTGAAAGAAGTGCCAGTCAGGGTTTTGAACTCTGAGAGGGCTCGTGATTTGTATGTGCAGAGACCATTCACGAGGTGGCCCTTAAATACAAGCGCCCCCAGGAATCCAGGTTTCTCTCCAGTTTCAGTTCTTGAGCAGGGAAGTCAATTTCAACATAAGATTTCTGTAAGACGATTGTGAGGCATTGGTGTCATGGAGGCGTGGCTGATACCTCTACCCTGGTCGCATCCTGCATCCCTGAAGCTCTGTGCTGTGACTCAGTGGGGTAATCGTCTCTGTGCCTCCATTACTGCCCAGTGGATGCAGCCAGGGGCTTGGTTTTCTCGCTTAGTTTACAATGGAATTAAAGGGGACGTTCAACACTCCTGACTTTAAAGAGACAGATATATGCTTTTCTTTTTCTTTTTTTGTCTTCTTTCTCTTTTTCTGTCCCTCTTTCTTATCTGTCTCTGGAAAGCTCTACAGAAAAAGATGCTCACTAAGGTATTATTTTCTTTTCTTTCTTTCTTTCTTTTTTTTTTGTTCTTTTCTTTCTTTCTTTTTTTTTTTTTTGAGATGGAGTTTCACTCTTGTTGCCCAGGCTAGAGTGCAATGGTATGACCTCAGCTCGCTGCAACCTTTGCCTCCTGGGTTCAAGAGATTCTTCTGCCTCAGTAAGGTGCTATTTTCTTTTTTCTTTCTTTCTTTTTTTTTTTTTTTAGACTCAGTCTCACTCTTATCTGCTAGGCTGGAGTGCAATGATGTGATCTCGGTTCACTGCAATCTCCACCTCCTGGGTTCAAGAGATTCTCCTGCCTCAGCCTCCTGAGTAGCTGGGATTACAGATGCTTGCCACCATGCCTGGCTAATTTTTTTTTTTTTTTTTTTTTTTTGTATTTTTAGTAGAGACAGGGTTTCACCATGTTGGCCAGGCTGGTCTTGAACTCCTGACCTCAGGTGATCCACCCGCCTCGGCCTCCCAAAGTGCTGGGATTACAGGTGTGAGTCATTGAGTAAGGTGCTATTTCTAACAGCAAAATGCTGGGAACCATCAAGATGGGGAAATGGGAGAAGAAAGCGTGCTATAATGATTCCACAGACTATTACGCAGACATTCAAAATAACTCCATTTGGACTGGGAAGCAGTATGAACTCAAGTGAAAACTCTAAAACAGCACAAAACACATTTTGTTAAGTAAGGAATAGTATGCTGTAATAAGGATGTACACCGATCTGGAGGCTAAGTCAAGCCCTGCTGTGTACCTAGCGGCGTGCACCTGCTTCTCACATGTTAATGTGCTCACAAACCACCCGGGGGGCTTGTTAAACTTGAGATTCCCTTTCAGTAGGACTTGGATGGGTCCTGAAATACTGTATTTTTAAACAAGCTTCTAGGTGATGACTGGGCTGCTGGTTTGCAGACCACACTTCAAGAAGCAAGACCTTAATAATATATTTTGACTGTGAACCTTCATAATAATCCTTACAACTGAGAAAAACTGGTTCAGAGAAGGTAAGGGACCTCCCCAGATAGTGGCCTCTCAGGTAAGGGACACTGTCATGCTAGTGATATTCTCAGGTGAGAGCCATCCCCAGAGTCACATGTCAGGGACATGGTGGAGTCAGGATTTGAACACCAACACCCAATTCCAAAGCTCTCAGTCTCAAACGTATCGGCTGTAACTGCAACTACATGAGTGATTTTCCTTTTTCCACAAAGTCTGTTTTTCATCATTGTCTCATTTCTCATTCATTAAAAATTGATTATAACATTGTAAAAAATTAATTATAAGATTTTGTCCCCTCCAGGAATATCTGGACTATGAAAATCACTTTTTTTTTTTTTAAGACAAAATCTCGCTCTGTCACCCAGGTTGGAGCACAGTGGCATAATCTCGGCTCATTGGAACCTCTACCTCCTGGGTTCAAGCAACTCTTCCACCTCCGTCTCCCAAGTAGCTGGGATTATAGGCACCAGCAACCACATCGGGCTAATCTTTTTATTTTTGTAGAGATGGAGTTTCACCATGTTGGCCAAGCTGGTCTTAAACTTCTGACCTCAAGTGATCCACCTGCCTAGGTCTCCCAAAATCCTGGGATTACAAGCATGAGCCACTGTGCCCGGCCTGAAAATCACTTTTGTATGACATTATTCTGAATGGATTGAGGGAAGTAAGTGAATGTGAAAGAGGCTTTGGAAGGACGGCAGATGCTGAGCGTTTATCGCTTAAGTTCTTACTCTGCATGGCTCAGCACAAAACAAAAGGTGTTTTGCCGTGGCCTAAAATTGCAGTTGTTTTTTGCCATAAAAATTCAACATAGCATCTTTGCTGTGAGAGTGACACAGATTTGAAGGATCCTGGCATTACCTTGATGAACATTTTCAACCAGGTGAGACTCTGAGAGAGAGAAATCTCACCTGGACAGTGACACAAAGCCCTGCCAAGCTACTCTCTGAGTGGCTCCTGCCTTTTTCACCCTTGAACATGGCCATGCACAGAAAAATCCTAATTTGGGATGCATCACTCACAGCCATGCTTCAGGTAACCTGGAGATTGCATCTGAGTCCATGTGTCCTTATCTTAATATAAATTAGAAGAGAAGAAAAACAAAACCCCCAGCCCAGTGAGACAGTCTACAGGGAGCAAAGATAATATAAAAGGTAAGTTAATCCATTCTCGATTTCTGCTCCTTTTTAAGATTTTTTTTGTTGGTATGGAAATATGCGCTTAGAAAAACACTGCAGATCTGTACCCAAGTGATATGATCGAATAAAAATAATTTTTTTAAAAGTCATCGAATTTAGCAGAGAAAAGCAAAAATACCAGATGGTCAAAATAGTAAAGTCACTCTCCAATTTACAATCGGGATTGTATCCAGAAACTTGGAGCAGAGGAGGTTTTCTGGTTGAGTGGTCTGCAATTGCTGATTTTCATTTTGGGTGTGCAGATACAGACTCTGCATTGACAGATGAAGCTCAGGTTGTCTTGTCACAGGTGGTCTCTTAGGTCATGTTTAACCTAAAAACAGGAGCAGCCAGGGGTAGAAAGTCCAACCCTGTGACCTGGACTCATGATTTCTTCTTGGGCCTCATTTGTTCAGGGGTTACACTAAGGCGCTCCACTAGATGACCTCTAGAGTCTTTCCTCTGACTCTGAAATTTAGATGTAAAGAACCAGGTTGGCTGTGAGAAGGTGTAGCCAGCCAGGGAAGGCTTTGGTTTATTAAGCTACTCCTTACCATTGTGTGACACGAGAGACAGAATCAGATAGAGAGCTGTGGCTGCAGGGAACGGAAAACTCAATGCAAACAGGTGTGAGCAGTAAGGAGATTCATGGGCTCAAGGCTTCAACAATCCCAGACATAAACAGCATCAGGAATGATTGGATCAGGCTGTGGGTCAGTTTTCCTAAAGTTCTCTTGGTTCTTACCTCTCTCAGGTCATGATTTCAGACTGCCTTCTCTCGTGGCAGCAGAGAAGGCTACAGTGGTTCTAAGAGCTGCATCCCATTTAAGTTATCCAGAGGAAACCATGGAAGAGCCAGGGAGCCCAGGCAACATCTTACCTTTCACTGGCCCACCTGGGCCAGGTGCCCATTCTTGAATCAGTCAAGGTCAGAGAGTGGGACGAGCTGACTGCATCAGGCCAATCATAGCCCACTGCTGGGGCTGGGGCAGGGTCAGGGCTACGGGCTACTAGGCTGTGTGATTTGGGCTCAGGTGAAGAAAGGCCCGGTGATTGTGGCTGTAATCCTCCAACAGGAGCCCAGTGCAGGAAGAAAGTCACTCCACCTCCTTCAGCAAAAGAGAAACAATCATAATCCTCTTCTTCCAACCTTGCCACATTGCCATAAGGATGAAAACAGGTCATGAGAGGGAAAGCTTTGGTATGAGCAAAGCCCTGCATAACTCTTAGCAGGAGGGGCAGGCATTGTAGCTGTTACTCAACTCATTATTAAGGCACCAAAATTTGTTTACTGTGAAGTTGGTTCTTTCTGAATGATGAAATGCCTGGTGTCAACTATCTCAATCAAAAGAATTAAAAATTCTGTTACTTGATGGTGAAATCTATATTGCATGAAATTGAGTTTTAAATTAATTCTCATGACAAAATATATAAATGTCTTTCCCCATAAGAAAACCAAGACATTAGAGATGAGTTCAAGTCTCCAGTTACCTTCTCCAGTCTACCACCACCCTAAATTCTCAGAAAGGGAGATTTGACCTGAGATCGCTTCCTCTGGAATGCTCATCAGTGAAGACCCAGCAGATCCCCAGTCAGTGCTCGAATTCCTTTGGGTATGAATGGGGTTGGGTTCACCCTGAGAATGCCCCTGAAGGCCAGGCTGAAGTCAGGTGCGTGGAGGTCCCTGGAGAATAGCTGATTCTTTCTACCCACGTTCACGCAGGAGCTGTTGCGTGTGAGTTGGCTGTGGGGAGGCAGGATGTGTCCTCCTTGCAGAGTGGTGGGAGCTGGCACACGTTGGGCACTATTCCACCTGCCTTGTATATATGATCTCACTTAGTCCTCACACCAACCCCACAAGATACGGCACTATAACTAAGCTCCTCCTGCTATAGATGGGGAAGCTGAGGCAGAGTGCTCAAGGCACCTGCTTAGTGGGCAGAGCTGGGACTTGAGCCTGGGCAATTTAGCTCCAGAGACTATGTTCTCAACCACTGGGCCATGTGGGCTCAACCTGTGTTAAATCAGGCTAGGAGGCAAGAGTCCCAAGTCAGTGAACTATACACGATCAACACCAGTACCAACACACACATGCACTCATACACACACACACACACACACACACACACACACACAGAGGTGTGCTTGGCTGGAATACTGGGGCTAATCCATGAATGTTTCACAATTCCATCTTCAGATTCCCTATACATCCACAATTAACCTTTCTGTCACTTGGCTTAACCCCACCTGCGAGTCTCAATTCCCCTTCACGACTGACAATGGAAACCCGAAGACAGGATGGGCTAGGCCATGGGGAAGAGGTAGGGCCATCCCTTCGGGCTCAGGGTTCCACTTGGTGGAGGCTGGACCATCTCCGTCCCCTGGGTGGCGGTGGTGGGGTCAGGACTGAGCATGCCCACCCCCAGGCTCAGCCGGAGTCGGGGCCTTCAAGGCTCCCTAGTGCCATCTGCACAGGACCCAGGAGCTCGCAGAAACTCAGGAGGGTCCCAGGGCAGCTCCATCTCCTGGGGCTGAGCAACCACAGATGCTGTAGGAAGGAGGCGACTGGGTGAGGAGAAGGATCTGGAAGCAGAGTTTGACCAAGGCTTCGTCAGAGCCACTGGTCCCACGTGCCCAGAGCTCTAAGGGGTTCCTTCCTCCCCGAGATGGGGACAGGACAGGCCTCCTATCAACCTCTCCCTTCCTGGCCTTGGGTTGTAAATCGCCCTATGGGGGCAGAAACCACCCAGAAAGTCCGGAGCTGCCCCAGGAGTGGGATAATCCGCCGAGTGGTCACCCACGTGCTCGTGGCCCTGGAGTCCCTGTAAGCAGCCCTGGAGATGTCACCTCAGAGGGAGGGGGCTTTGCCCACTTACTTCACCGCTGGGGCCGGGACTTGGAGCTTGGGCACAAAGCAGATCTCAGTAGGTATCTGATCAGAGATGCAGAGCCCACCTGTCCCAAATAACACTATGAGAAGGCTTCCAGGGCGTCAAGAAAGGAGGCGGCTGGGCTGGGGCAGAAATGCAAGAATTCCTGCCTGGACAGGTTTCATCTGCACAGAAAGAGAAGATTCACTCCTGAAAACTGTTCGTCAGGGTCTACCTTAGCTAAAAAGATGCCTGACAGCCTGGAGGTGTGACCAGATTTTAGGAGGCTGAGGAACATGGTTTTGTTAGGGGCAGGGCCAAAGCAAGGCAGGGGGCAGGGCCACGCTGAAGACAGGGGCGTGGCCAGGATGGGGATGTGGCCAGAATAGAGGCAGGGCCGCCATGGAGAGGGGCTGTGGTGGGGGCGGGGCCACGGTGGGGGCGGAGCCTTGCTGCAGGTTGTAGAAGGGCTGAGCCCATATAAAGGATTTGCTGGCCCATGACCTTTCACAGGTGTCTCATGTTCCCATCACTGATGGTTCATTCCACCATCTCCCATCGCATTGGTTGCTTTTCACTGAAGTTGTGACAGCTGTCATAGTAACTCATTCCTTTGGAAAAGACAACGGAAAAGGTGCCACCTTGGAGATGCCACTTAGGAGAATAGCCCTGCCTGGGGAGTGCTTCCACCTTCTGCCCCTGAAAGAGCCTGACCCGTGGGGGTCTGAGCTACCCTTTGGACATCCCTGTATCTGAGGGAGTGCAACATTGAGTAGCAAATAATAAACACCATGGCAGATCAAGAGACAGACTGCAGAAAGAAAGCAAAAGCTTTATTATTTTAGTACCTGTAACGATATTTTGTTCCTGCTTTTGAGTACGTGGCCTACATTTTCACTTTGCACAGGCTCTGAAAATTATGTACTTGGATCTGCTGGGAGAATGTAATAAATCTGCTAGGTGTCACCCTCATCTACTCTGTCCCACTCTCCTGTGTCTCTTGGAGTTAGCAGAGGGCCCTGTCAGAGCACAGTCCTCTTGCAGTCTTCCTCATCTCTGTAAATGGCAGTCCCACCCTCCCAGATCTCAGGCCAACACCTGGGAGTCATTCTCCACTCTTCCATGTCTTACTCCACTTCTCAGCAAGTCCCGCCAGCTCTACCTGCAAGAGCTCTGCAGTGCTGGACTCCCTCACCTCCTCCACTCTGACTACATGGCTCCAGTCACCATCACCTCCACCTGGCCTCCCCATTGGTCTTGCTGCTCCAGCCCTTGCCCCACACCCCCAAACTGTCCTCAGACAGAGAATCTCCTTAAAAAGTAAACCAGACTGGCCAGGCACAGTGGCTCATGCCTGTAATCCCAGCACTTTGGGAGGCTGAGGCAGGCAGATCACCTGAGGTCGGGAGTTTGAGAACAGCCTGACCAACATGGAGAAACCCTGTCTCTACTAAAAATACAAAAATTAGCTGGGAGTGGTGGCTAGGGGCCAGGGGGTGTTAGGAAGATGAGGGTAGAAGCGTGATGAGTCACAGATGATTACATGCTTGTAATCCCAGCTACTCGGGAGGCTGAGGCAGGAGAATTGCTTGAACCTGGGAGGCAGAGGTTGTGGTGAGCTGAGATTGTGCCATTGTACTCCAGCCTGGGCAACAAGAGCGAAACTCTGTCTCAAAAAAAAAAAAAAAGGTAAGCCAGCTAGGCGCGGTGGCACGTGCCTGTAGTCCCAGCTACTCGGGAGGCTGGAATGGGAGGATCGCTTGAGCCCAGGAGTTCTGGGCTGTAGCGTGCTATGCCCATCCGGTGTCGGCACTAAGTTTGGCATCAATATGGTGACCTCCCAGGAGTGGGGGACCACCAGGTTGCCTAAGGAGGGTTGACCGGCCCAGGTCAGAAACGGAGCAGGTGAAAACTCCTGTGCTGATCAGTAGTGGGATTGCACCTGTGAATAGCCACTGCACTCCAGCCTGGGCAACATAGCTATATCCCATCTCTAAAAAAAAAAAAAGTAAACCAGACCACATCCTGTCTCTGCTCAAACCCTCCAATGGCTCCTACTTCCCCCAAAGTAAAAGCTGACACCTTCACAGGGTTGCCTAAGGCCTGAGATGATCCATCTCTCTCTCTGCTCCACTGTGACTCATCACGCCTCTGCCCTCATCTTCCTAACACCTCCTGGCTGTTCCTCAGCCTCATCCCTCCCCTCCCCTCTCTGGACTCTATCCTCTCTGTCCCCTCTCCTGCAAGCCTCTGCTCCCAGGCCTCAGGCAGCTCCCGCACCTCCTTCCAGGGACCAGAGTTTACACCAGATGCACACATTTGCTGCACGTTTCAATGAATGAACAAAAGAAGGAATGAGAATATCCATTCTCAGCGGGGAACACTGCTCCCAAGGGGGCCAGAGCTGGTTCCTGGAGGTGAAAGGATTTTTCTCTCTTTATGTAAAAATGCAGATGTACGCACAGTGCATAAACTGTTGTGCGGTATTTCTGTGGTATTAAATTCATGGTGGGGCCGAGAAGAAAAAAACATCTATAAAGGTTCCTTAGGGGGTGATCACGAATTAAAGGTGAGAAATGCTGAATTAGCGGACAGTCTGTTGAAATCACAGGCTTCTCTCCCACACATTGCCAGGACATTGGGAAGACTGTGGAAGACAAATGAAGATCCGTGCAACTGTGTCCAAGAGTCACAGTCATTCTTCCCGGCATTTAAAAGAACAGAAGGAATGCCTCACTGCTTTGGGGAAACCTTTTTTTATTTCCTGCCAAGGGACAGACTTACAAAGGATGATATTTACATTTTCCTCAAGCCTCTAATTTTCCCATTTATCACTTGTCAGAACCTGAGGCCCTTCCTCAGCTGCATGGAATGTTTGCAAACATGTAATGATCCCTTTTACCAAAGAATGTCACAGGCTCCACAAGGAAATGTGTTCGTGTTGCAGAGGCTGCTAATTTAATGCATTAATGTCATTCTGCACCATGGCGGGGTCTGAGGGTGTCTCATGTCACCGTGAGCAAGCTGGTCTAAGACACAGGAACCATGGAAACCATCCCGTGCTGCTTAGTGAGTGGCTGCGCAGAGGGGCGCCGTCTATCGCCTTAAGGGTGAACGTGGACTCCAGGAGCGAGGGCCAGGCCTTCTAGAATCCACCCACCCTGAGGTCACGGGCCTGGACCAGGTTTGCTGGACTTGCCCAGTGGGGAACTTTCAGGGGGAATTTAATCAGCTTGAGGGGTAGGCAGAGCAGGGAGAAGCCAAAGGCACCCATGGGGCTCTCCCAGGACCTGCTGTGAATCCCCTCCCCTCCCTCTCTCCATGAGTGCCTCTGTTCTTCCCACCGCCCAGACCAGCTGTTGGCCAAACACCAGCCTCATCTGAAAAGTTCAACTGGGCTCAGGGCAGTAATTCCCAGATCCAGCTGATCCCGCAGGGAGCTTTGGGTCCTGCTGGGTCCCTGGATTCTGGTGATAAAGGGACATGGAGGAAGGCAAAGTCCTCTCTGGATTTTTCATCATGAGCCACTCTAGATGCTGCACACTGCCAGGCTGCCTGATTCCACCAAGAGAATCTCAGGAAATGAAAACTAATATTTTAGTTGTTAAATTTCAGGAATCAGGCTCTTTGAGAGATTGAAAACACCTGGAGGTTGGGTGCACAGTGGAGACGGGGCTATGAGAGTGTTTCCTTTTCACAGTGGGATTCATGATTATTTACCCAGCAGCCCGGAGAAGTCCACTCTTCTTGGAGTGGAAAAGCTGAGCCGGGCTTTCTTGCGTAAACCAGAAGCTGGGTGGTGCCCTCAGAGCAGAGCTCCTGACGTCCCTGCCTTGCAGTCCTGCTAGGGCACGGACTGGGGGAAGGCCGGCTGCCTTGGAGACAGATTATTATGTGATGAGGAGTGAGACAGGAGAGTACAAGGCAAAAGAGTCCCAACAAATGGCCATGCCTTAAAAGCTAACTTTAAAATGCCCAATTCAGGCAGTTTTCTGGCATTTTACCAAATCAGGCCGTTTTTTTGGCTTTTCCCACCATGTGACTGGGTCTGCCTTGCCTTGCCCCACCCCTGCTTCGGCAATCGTCCCCCTCACTGAGCTCTGCAGCCCTGGCCTGAGGTGTCTGTGTGGCTGCTGTTAGCAAATTGGTCCAGGGATCAGCTCCTGGGAGCAGCTTTTCTGGAAGGTAAGGTGGCTGTTCCCTAACTGGCTCCTGGCCCAGTGACCTGTGGTGGCGTAGAAGCCGCTGTGGGGTCCTGGCAGCAGTAGTGACGGGCTTTGCTGCTCTCTGCAGTTTCAATGTCGCCCTCATTGTCCATTTCCTAAGGAGACTGGTGGCCTGATGGACTTGGCTTGGTGCCTTCTTTCAGCTCAGGGGTTCGTGCATTTTTACTCCTTTGAGTAGAATTAGAAATGAACTTCCCCTCCTCAGATGGATAGCATGGCCTCGTCACAGCCCAGCTGCGGCTTTCCGGGCCGATGGGTCTTTGTGCATTGTTTGATTTGGTTCTGACAAGCATGTGAGGTCGCGTGGTCATCATTCCCACTTTATAGATGAGGAAACACAAGTTAAGGAACTGTTAAGGTCACAGGGACGGCTGGATATAAAACAGACTCCTGTGTGTACAGATTTAAAGGCTGAAAAGAAGAGAATTTCAAATCTTAGAAAAGTGAAGGTCAATCCCTGGTCTTGGGGACGTTACCTTCACTCCCCAGAAAGTTCCAACATGGTCAGTGAAGATGCTATGTCCCCCTAATCCTGGTGGTGAGAGAACTGGCTTACTTAAAAGTGGAAAGTTTCATCTCTCCCACTGTTTGAGATGTCAGTGTCATCCCCCCATCACCGTCCGCGCTGCATCTGGTCCACTTCTGGCCCCATTTGG
>CAUYLG010074598.1:0-53304 GCA_963573385.1 Cacajao melanocephalus | reverse complement strand
TTTTTTTTTTTTTTTAGGGTTTCATTGCCTATGTTTGTTTATTTATCTATTTGTTGAGAAGGAGTCTCACTCTGTCACCCAGGCTAAAGTGCAGGGGCGTGATTCTCGACTCACTGCAACTTCTGCCTCCCAGGTACAAGCGAGTCTTTTGCCTCAGCCTTCCAAGTAGCTGGGACTACAGGTGTGCCACCACGCCTGGCTAATTTTTGTATTTTTAGGAAAGACAGGGTTTCACTATATTGGCCAGACTGGTCTGAAACTCCTGACCCCGTGACCTGCCCTCCTCAGCCTCCATGCAGTGGCATGATCTCGGCTCACTGCAACCTCGGCCTCCCAGGTTCAAGCAATATTCCTCCCTCAGTCTCCTGAGTAGCTGGGACTACCGGCATGTGTCACCATGCCCAGCTAATTTTTGTATTTTTAGTAGAGACGGGGTTTCATCGTTTTGCCAGGCTGATCTCAAACTCCTGATCTCAAGTGATCCACCCGCCTTGGTGCAGTGGCTCACGCCTGTAATCCCAGCACTTTGGGAGGTGGAGGTGGGTGGATCACCTCTGGTCAGGAGTTCGAGACCAGCCTGACCAACATGATGAAAACCCATCTCCACTAAAAATACAAGAATCAGCCAGGCGTGGTGGCAGGTGCCTGTCATCCCAGCTAGTTGGGAGGCTGAGGCAGGAGAACCGTTTGAACCTGGGAGGCGGAGGTTGCAGTGAGCTGAGATGGCGCTATTGCATTCCAGCCTGGGAGACACAGTGAGACTCCATTTCAAAAGAAAATAAAAACATAGGAGAGAGAAGAGATGGATTAATTTTCAGTAGGATTCCAAGAATCAGTGTAGTTAGCCATGAGGGGTGGTTACTTTGACTCAGAACTCAGCAAAAAAACTTAAGAAAAAAAAGTCACCATGTGCGGTGCCTCACACCTGTAATCCTAGCACTTTGGGAGGCCAAGGTAGGAGGATCACCTGAGGTCAGGAGTTTGAGACCAGCCTGACCAACATGCAGAAACCCCATCTCTACTAAAAATACAAAATTAGCCGGGCATGGTGGCGCATTCCTGTAATCCCAGCTACTTTGGGAGGCTGAGGCAGGAAAATTGCCTGAACCCGGGAGGCGGAGGTTGCAGTGAGCCGAGATCGAGCTGCCATTGAACTCCAGCCTTGGTAACAAGAGTCTTGAAAAAAAAAAGAAAAAGAAAAAAGAAGAAAAGAAAAAGAAGTCTAGGTTAGTGATCTGAGGCTCAACTCAAAACAGGGAGAGGACTGTTTTGACATAAGTCTGTGGCTAATGATGAAACTGTCTTCCTTCCTAGCTGTCCTGGCATGGTTTTGATAGTCTGAGGCACAATGGTGAGAGCAAACTGAAGAAAAAGCCAAAGTGAGGTACTCAGAATGGGATTCTTCTTCCCTGGAGAACTGTGGTAGCCCAAGCTGTGTAGGTGGCTGGACAAGCAAGACTGACACAGCAGGGCTTGATGTCTTCTATGAGGAGGAGGAGCACCTGCTACACCCAGTGGAACAGGTTACACCAGTTATATATGCAAAATGTAGGACAAACTAAAGGGGCATAGAGCCAGGGGAGAAGACAATGGGATGAGATTCTAGAATAATCTCATTGGTTCATTGCTGGATGTGGTGGCTCACACCTATAATCCCAGCACTTTGGGAGGCTCGCTTGAGGCCAGGAGTTTGAGACCAGCCTGGTAAACATAGCGGGACCCCATCTCTATTTACTTATTTTAATTATTTTTTGTTTATTTATTTATTTATTTATTTATTTATTTATTGAGACAGATTCTCGCTCTGTGGCCCAGCCTGCAGTGTAGTGGCACAATCTCGGCTCACTGCAACCTCTGCTTCGCGGGTTCAGGCGATTCTTCTGCCTCAGCCTCCCGAGTAGCTGGGACTACAGGTGCGTGCCACCACACCCAGCTAATTTTTGTATTTTTAGTAGAGACAGAGTTTCACCATGTTGGCCAGGATGGTCTCGATCTCTTGACCTTGTGATCCACCGGCCTCGGCCTCCCAAAGTGCTGGGATTACAGGCATGAGCCACCGAATCTGGACATTTTATTTTATTTTATTTTATTTTTTTGAGATGAAGTCTTGCTCTGTTGCCCAGGCTGGAGTGAGGTGGCACGATCTTGGTTCACTGCAACTTCTGCCTCCCAGGTTCGAGCGATCCTCCTCCTGCCTCAGTCCCCCTACTAGTTGGGATTACAGGCATGTGCCACCATGCCCAGCTTATTTGTATTTTTAGTAGAGATGGTGTTTTGCCATGTTGGCCAGGCTGGTCTCAAACTGCTGACCTCAGGTGATCCACATGCCTCAGCCTCCCAAAGTGCTGGGATTACAAGCCTGAGCCAGCGCCCCCCAGCCAACCCTATCTCTATTTAAAAATTGGAACGATACAGAGAAGATTAGCATGGCCCCTGCGCAAGGATGACACGCAAATTCGTGAATTGTTCCATATTTTATTTTAAAAATTAAAAAAAAAGAAAGAAGAAAAAAGTGTGGTTCATAGACCAGCAGCATCTGCATTATCCAGCTTATTGAAATGCATTCAGGCCCCACCCCAGACTTCCTAAATCATAATCTGCAATTTAACAAGTTCCCCAGGTGATATGTATGCACATTCATGTTTGAAAAGCACTAAGATTTCCTGATGAAGGAGGGCTTGAAAGGCAATGATGCATATGAAAGGAAAGGAGAAGCCTCATGTGTTCTCCCAAGTGACAGTCCGGTTGGAGAGAGTCCTGAGGTTTTATCTTGGAGCACCCCGTACTGAATGAGCCAAGGGACTGACAGGGTTTAACTCAGGCTGGGTGGTCTCAACATAAAGATAGTAGCATTGGAGGGTGTAAGGTCGCCAGATAAAAGGCTGCTGCCACTGTTATTTACCACCACCCCCGCCCTTCTCCACTCTACATCCACTCAAGTCTCCATTCCAGGACTTCTCTACACTTTGCCTCTTTTATTTTTATTTTGAGACAGAGTCTCTCACTCTGTCGCCCAGGCTGGAATGCAGTGGTGCGATCTCGGCTCTTGGCAACCTCTGCTTCCTAGGTTCAAGCGATTCTCCTGCCTCAGCCTCCCGAGTAGCTGGGATTACAGGCACACCCCACCATGCCCGGCTAATTTTTAGTAGAGACGGGGTTTCACCATGTTGGCCAGGCTGGTTTTGAACTCCTGGCCTCAAGTGATCCTCCCGCCTCAGCCTCCCAAAGTGCTGGGATTACAGGCGTGAGCCACTGCGCCTCGTGCACTTTTCTTTTATTTTTCTTTTCTTTCCTTTTTTTTTTTTTGAGATGGAGTTTCGCTCTACAGGCCGGCGTGCAATGGAGCGATCTCAGTTCACTGCAACCTCCACCTCTCGGGTTCAAGCGAATCTACTGTCTCAGCATCCCGAAGAGCTGGGATTACAGGCGCCCGGCTAATTTTTTGTTGTTGTTTTTTGTTTTTTGAGACGGAGTGTTTCTCTTGTTGCCCAGGCTGGAGTGCAATGGCGCGATCTTGGCTCACTGCAGCCTCCGCCTCCCGGGTTCAAGCGATTCTCCAGCCTCAGCCTTCCCGAGTAGCTGGGATTACAGGCATGTGCCTGGCTAATTTTTGCATTTTTAGTAGAGACGGGGCTTCTCCATGTCCGTCAGGTTGGTCTCGAACTCCTGACCTCAGGTGAGCCGCCTGCCTCGTCCTCCCAGAGTGCTGGGATCACAGACGTGGGCCACCGCGCCCGTCCTATTTTTGTTTTTTCAGTAGAGACAAGGTCTCACCAAGTTGGCCCACTTTGGCCAGCCCGACCTCGCCAAATTCTGTTCGATTCTGCCTAGTTCGGTTGCTCTAGGCTAGCTCAGTTGCTAAGGCCTGGAGCCTCGCGGTTGCGGAGGAAATGATGTCACGCTCAATAGGCGGGCTAACCAGATTCCTTCCTCCTTCCGATTGGCTACCAGGAATTTGACTAGATTGGGAGTCTCGCGGACTCCAGGGTTGTTAGTATCTCTCCCAGTTGTTCCGCCCGTCACCCCTGTCCCCCGCCCTGCTCCAGCTGCGCTCTCTGCGCGGGGCAAGGCTCTGAGGGAAGTATTCAGTAAGCATTTAGCTTTGGAAGGAGAGGTGATTCGAATGGCCTGGCTTCTCCTGCCACCATGCTAGGGACTTGGCCGCGCAGGTACTTACTGTGACCCAGCCGGGTGTCCGTAGTTGGCGTGGCTACCTTAACCGCAGGGAATTGTGGAATTTATAGTTCTAAATTATGAATGGGTAGAACGGGGAAGCTCGAGCAGATTTTTGGAGGAAAGCGAAACTCGGGACTTTCAGGACTAAGGGTTTGGGTCTCAGAAGGATGGGAAAGGACGAGAAAGGGGGTCTAAATAAGAACACTGCAATTACCATTGTTTGGTTTTCTTTTCAGGTGCTGACCTGAACTTGGTCTATCCTTTTCAGACTAAAACTGTTCACCCACGGTGGAAGGGACCAGGCAGCCAAATGGAGACGCCACCAGTCAGTACAATTGGAGAAAAGGACACCTCTCAGCCGGAACAACAGTGGGAAAAGAACCCCCGGGAGAACCTTGATTCAGTTACTCAGATTAGTCAGCAGCCTCCTACCGAAACCCTTGAGCTGGGAGTAAGCCTAGATTCAGCCAGCCAAATTCTAGAGAATACTCAAGGAACTGAAAAACTGGTTACTGAACTTGAAGGAGACTCTCATAAGTCTCATGGATCAACCAGTCAGATGCCAGAGGCCCTTCAAGCTTCTGATCTCTGGTACTGTCCCGATGGGAGTTTTGTCAAGAAGATCATAGTCCGTGGCCATGGCTTAGACAAACCCAAACTAGGCTCCTGCTGCCGGGTACTGGCTTTGGGGTTTCCTTTCGGATCAGGGCCGCCAGAAGGCTGGACAGAGCTAACTATGGGTGTAGGGCCGTGGAGGGAGGAAACTTGGGGGGAGCTCATAGAGAAATGCTTGGAGTCCATGTGTCAAGGTGAGGAAGCAGAGCTTCAGCTGCCTGGGCACTCTGGACCTCCTGTCAGGCTCACACTGGCCTCCTTCACTCAAGGTCGGGACTCCTGGGAGCTGGAGACTAGCGAGAAGGAAGCGCTGGCCAAGGAAGAACGTGCAAGGGGCACAGAACTATTTCGAGCTGGGAACCCTGAAGGAGCTGCCCGATGCTATGGACGGGCTCTTCGGCTGCTGCTGACTTTACCCCCACCTGGCCCTCCAGAACGAACTGTCCTTCATGCCAATCTGGCTGCTTGTCAGTTGTTGCTAGGGCAGCCTCAGTTGGCAGCCCAGAGCTGTGACCGGGTGTTGGAGCGGGAGCCTGGCCATTTAAAGGCCTTATACCGAAGGGGGGTTGCCCAGGCTGCGCTTGGGAACCTGGAAAAAGCAACTGCTGACCTCAAGAAGGTGCTGGCCATAGACCCCAAAAACCGGGCAGCCCAGGAAGAACTGGGGAAGGTGGTCATTCAGGGGAAGAAACAGGATGCAGGGCTGGCTCAGGGTCTGCGCAAGATGTTTGGCTGATTAAAGTTAAACCGTAAAAGAGACAGGAACTTGTGAATTGTGGTCTGTGCTGTGAGATTTAGGGGTGGGGGGCCAGAGGGAAGGTTTCTGCCCATATCCCATTCTCAGCTTTTGGCTTCCTAGGGGAGGTAGCGGTGGTCCCAGTGCGCCCCTTTTGAGGGGCTTATCCGTCTCCGAAGACACACAGAAGCTGTCTAAATTAAACTTACTATTGGCTGGGGGAGACGGTGGACCTTAATACTGGGAATACTTGAGTACTACATCTCCCAGGCCTTTATCGCTGGGGCCTGTTTGGCGCATGCGCTTGGCGGTCCGGCACTATCTGGAAGTTACTTCCAGCTGCAGTGCTGCCATTCGCCCGCCCGCACAGCCATCCGCGTCTGTTGATTCACGTGCTCAGCACCCAGGTCTCTTACTGGTCGGTAGAGCTTCCGGAACGCCCCCTTTTTTAAAAGAGTCAACTGATTAGTTGATAAAGGGTAGAGGCGGGCCTTGGGAACCGTCTCATGGTTGGGGGGTGGGGGGGAAAGATGGCGGAGCTGATGCTCCTCAGTGAGATTGCGGACCCGACGCGTTTCTTCACCGACAACCTGCTGAGCCCGGAGGACTGGGGTCTGCGGAGTGAGGCCCCGGGGAGGGGAGAGGGCTATGGCAAACTGAGTCCCTGAGGCACGCGGGAAAGAAGCGGAGGCCAAAAGAGGAAGGCTGGGCAAATACAGAATCCGCCATCTGAAGGAGGGCGGAGCAGGGGGCTAGTGTATTAAGGAGATACAGAAGTCGGGGAAGACCTCTGCTCCCTGCGGGAACGTCGAGTTGTTCCGGGGTCGGGGGAGGAGGGGCCGAAGCGCTCCGGTTGTATCACTTTTCAAGTGGGCGGGCGGTGGGTCTGGCCGAGCCGAGCCAATGAGGGGTAGGGTGAGGACTTGTGTGCTGTATGTAGGCTGGGCCCAGCGGACGAACCCCCTGACACTCAGCATTCCTTGCAGACAGCACCTTGTATTCTGGCCTAGATGAAGTGGCCGAGGAGCAGACCCAGCTCTTCCGTTGCCCGGAGCAAGATGTCCCGGTATTGTGTCCCCAGCCTTTCTCTAGCTCTTGGTGGGTGGAAAGTGAGCCCAGTCACCTCTGCTTTCTCACACTCCTGCCCTCTTACGTCCTCCCTTATTTAGTTTGACGGCAGTTCCCTGGACGTGGGGATGGATGTCAGCCCCCCTGAGCCCCCATGGGAACTCCTGCCCATCTTTCCAGGTAAGGTAGTCTTTGTGGTTCCCTCAGCTTTCCAGAAACCCTCATCTTCCCAGAGTTTCCCAGAAACTACATAGTTTCCTATATCCTCACACCTCTACGTCAGTGCCTATCCTCTCTCCTTCAATCCCCTATTTTTTGTTTCTTCTCCCTTGCTGTGGTGGGGGAATCACCACCGACATGTCCTTGGGCACTTTTTGGACTCTTCTCAAGCTCTGCTTCCTGATCATTTGTAACCCCCTTTCCTCCAGATCTTCAGGTGAAGTCTGAGCCATCTTCCCCCTGCTCTTCCTCCTCCCTCAGCTCAGAATCATCACATCTCTCCACAGAGCCCTCCAGCCAGGTGAGAGAGCCATATCCCTCCTACTGTCTGTGGCAGGGACTCTGCTTCATTCCCTTCACCCATGGGTGCCGCAGATGATTTAAATGATTTGTTTGCTGTGAGTCATGAGGTGTGTGAGGTGTGGGGGCCTTCTCCACCACCTTGCCGTTTCCTTAGTATCCTCATTTTCCACATCCTCTTTGGTTATTTAGCAGTGAAGATGTCTGTGATTTTTTTTTTTTTTTGATAGAGCCTCCCTCTCTCAGCCAAACTACAGTGTAGTGACGTGGTCATGGCTCACTCTAGCCTTGACCTCCTGAGCTCATTTGATCCTCCTGCCTCAGCCTCCAGAGTAGCTGGGACCACAGTCACATGCCACCATGCTTGGCTACTTTTTTAAATTATTGTTTGTAAAAATAGGGTCCTCCTATGTTGCCCAGAATGGTCTTAAACTCCTGAGCTCAAGTTATCCACTCACCTTGGCATCCCAAAGTGCTGGGATTACAGATGTGAGCCACCACGCCTGATCCAGGGTCTTTTTAATATACAGAGTTATGTCGGGCTGGGAAGAAGAGAGTTATTAACTGCTGAGAATTCTGAAACTGTTCTTGCCCAAGTTGTCCACTCTAAGGCCATATTTGAAATCATGAAACTTCATCAGTTCTCCCAGAAGTAAAGCAGAAAGAATGAACAGGTTAGGGAGATGCTCAGAACCATTCAGATCAGAATGTCAAAAAATTGATGGTTTGTAAGCCCTAAACTTCTGAAACTTTTGTTCTTTTACTTACTCTCAACATCTCCCTTGTTTTTTGCCCTTTTTTCCTGCCCCCTGCCCTACCCCAACTCTCAGGCTCTTGGGGTAGGAGAGGTGCTCCATGTGAAGACAGAGTCCTTGGCACCCCCACTCTGTCTCCTGGGAGAGGACCCAACATCCTCGTTTGAAACCGTCCAGATCAATGTAGGCCTCACCTCTGATGATTCCTCAGGTAATAACAGCCTGTCCCCAACCCTCGGCTTTATCAAGGAAGAATGTGTATGTGTGTGTGTATGTGTGTGGATGGAGGGGAAGTGCAGGCAACGGGACAGGTGGGGAGGGGAAATGGCAGGTGACCAGGAGGGAAGACGGGAGAGGAAGGAAACATTTCAGGGAACGCCAGCAATGGCAGTGCTGTGCTGAGGAGATGGAGATTATTTTTCTCTCTTTTTCTTGTTCCTAGTATTTTGTCATGCCACTTAGCTTACTTTTTAAATATTTGTGAACAGTTTAGGGCACATTTTTCTGTGTGATTCCCCCCTACCCAATATTTTATCATAAACATTTTTAAACACACCATGTTAGCCAGTCTGGTCCTGAACCATATCTTAAACTCCAAGATTCTACAATTAACATTATTTGTTCTATTTTTAAAGTGTTCCCAAATTTACTCATAGCTGTTTATTTAGTAAATTGATATGAGGATATCTGAGGCACAATAATTTTAAAGACGAAATATTTATTGAGCACCTACTTTATGCCAGATTCTGAGCAGAGTGCTGGGAATGCAAAGATGAACAAGACTTGACCAACATGCTGACTTTCAACCCTGTGATTTAGTAATGGGAGAAAGACAAGTATCAGTCAATGCAAGTGTGGTCACTTCAGGATAAAAATTACTAGAGGTACCATGAAAGCTCGTAAGAGGGGACATTTCATCCAAATTGGGGCTGGATCTGTGTCACACTCCTGTAAGAAGGGTTTCCTGAGAGTTTTAAAGGACACATAGAAATTAGCCAGGAGGACAGTGTGGGGGTTGACTTGTGTGTGAGGAGCCTGCATTTCTTCAGAGTGGGTGTAGGAAGGATGTGGGGAGTGGTGTGGAACTACAGAGGCTACAGGGCCAGGTGGGAGCCCTGCTAAGGGGCTTTTAGCTTTTATCCTGTGGGTAGGTGGGGCCTTTGAAGAATTAAGCAGGGAAGCAATATGATTAGATGATTCTAGTGGCAGAGTAGCGAATGGATTGCAGAGGGGCAGGGCCAAAGGTAAGAGGACCAGGGAAGAGGCTCATGCAGTTAATCGAGTAAGATACTCGGATATTGTGAAGAAAGCAGACTTGAGAAAGAATGAAGTGGAATAGATGAGTTGTGGTGACCTTCTGGACACTGGAGAGAGGTAGGAGTCAAAGAGGCTTGTGCCTAGGGCGGCTGCAGGTGGGTGATGTTACTGGTCATTGGATGGAGGCTGCAAAAGCAGGAGCTTTCTGGTCAGGGAAGATGATGCATTCAGTGATGCACATGTTGATTGTTGTTGTTTTGAGATTTAGTTTTGTTTTTAATTTATTTTTCATTATACTTTAAGTTCTGGGGTACATGTGCAGAACAGGCAGGTTTGTTACGTAGGTATACACGTGCCACGGTGGTTTGCTGCATCCATCACCTGGTCATCTACATTAGGTATTTCTCCTAATGCTATCCCTCCCCTAGTCCTCCACCCCGCTGAGATAGAGTTTTGCTGTTGTTGTCCAGGCTGGAGTGCAGCGGGGTGATCTTGGCTCACCACAACCTTCACCTCCTGGGTTCAAGCGATTCTCTGCCTCAGCTTCCCGAATAGCTGGGATTACAGACATGTGCCACCACGGCCAGCTAATTTTGTAATTTTTTTTTTTTTTGAGACAGAGTCTCATTCTATTGCCCAGGCTGGAGTGCAGTGGTGTAATCTTGGCTTACCGCAACCTCTGCCTCCTGGGTTCAGGCGATTCTCCTGCCTCAACCTCCTGAGTAGCTGGGATTACAGGTGCCTGCCACTATGCCCAGATAATTTTTTGTATTTTTAGTAGAGACGGATTTTACCATGTTGGCCAGGCTGGTCTCAAACTCCTGACCTCGTGATTCGCCTTCCTCGGCCTTCCAAAGTGCTGGGATTACAGGTGTGAGCTATCACACCCAGCCTAATTTTGTACTTTTAGTAGAGGCAGGGGTTTCTCCACATTGGTCAGGCTAGTCTTGAACTCCTGACCTCAAGTGATCTGCCCTCCTCGGCCTCCCAAAGTGCTGGAATTACAGATATGAGCCACTGCACCCGGCCAACATGTTGATTGTTGATTTCATAGTACCTTCTGGATCTCCTGGCACCATCTCTCACTGGCTGAACTCCAACTAGGGAGCCCACTGATGCAGTCCATTCAGGTTCTTCCTTGATCTTAGAGCAGAGCAGGGAGGGATGGAGAGTGGATTTGGAGGGACAAACAGATTATATCCAGCAGATTAATAAATGTTATTTAAAAAAAGACGAACAAAGTAAGGATTGAAATACCATTACCAGCAAAAAGATTGTTGGTGACTTTGCATCGGAGAGTGTTACTAGAATCAGATTCTCCTCCATACTCAGGTATTTTTTGAGGGCCTGTACTTTACCCATCACTTCAATGAGCATGAGGCGTAGTCCTTGCTTTCAGAGTTTTGTGAGGGTTATAATACATCATGGTTAAATAGTTCCTTTTTTATTTTGAGACAGAGTCTTGCCCTGTCACCCAGGCTGGAGTGCAGTGGTGTGGTCTCTGCTCACTGCAACATCCGTTTCCTGGGTTTAAGCGATTCTCCTGCCTCAGCCCCCTAGGTAGCCGGGACTACAGGCACACATCACCAGGCCTGGCTATTTTTTTGTGTTTTTGGTAGAGACAGGGTTTTGCCATGTTGTTCAGGCTGGTGTCGAACTCCTGGCTTCAAGCAATCCACCTGTATCGGCTGTCGGCCTCCCAAAGTGCTGGGATTACAGGTGTGAGCCACCATGCTCTACCATGGTTAAATAGTTTTAACAGTGGTTAGTTACCTCTGTGCAGGGAATCTGAGTGGCTGGAGGACAGGGAAGGGAAGATTTTTTTTTTCACTTAATTTTTCTTTGTTCCTTTGGAATTTGTGTCAAGACTGTATTATCTATTCAAAAATATAAATGGAACTTTTAAAAAGCAATCTTAGTGATCATATAATTAAATACCAAAGTGAATAGTATGGACCAGAGTTAGTGGTGGACTGTTGACCTGTGGGCTGCGTCTGGCTCTCAGAAGGGTTTTATTTCACCTACATAGGACCTACTTTTTTTTTGTTTTGTTTTGTTTTTAATGGAGTGATCAACAAGTCATAAAGGCAGATGTAATGGAGGCCATGAAGGCTCAGAAGTGACTGATGCTTTGCTGTTTGATGCCTGGGAGGAAAACTTGTGTGAAGGAACAATCAGGAAGCCTCACTTAGGGCCAGTTAGATTTGGGTGACTGGTGAGGCATGAGAATGGAAGGGACCAGCAGGCAGCTTGGAAGTCAGGATCTGGTGCAGGTGAGCAGCCGGGTGGAGATGCAGACTTGGCAGTTGTCAGCATGGAGATGCATTGGGCCAGGATGAGGTAGAAATCCAGCAAGATAGGAATTTGGGCCATGTGAATGCTGGAGACCCCCCATGCTCAGGCCTATTCTAGGTGAATAGATGAGTTCTGTGACCAAGAAAGAGGGAAAAGCAGAAGGGCAAAGACGGCCATGAGGATCGCCGAGCAGGGATGAGAAAAATTAGAGGAGCCACTGAAGGAGAAAGGGAAGCACCAGGTGAAGAGCCAGCAGATGAGCAGCTCTGTGGCTTCCCCTTCTGGAGGGACCCCAATCTAGGGCCAGAAGAGTTTTATTTTCAGGTTCAAAGAGAAAGGACCCATTTCCCCATCTCAACCCTCTTAACCCTTCAGTGTTTACTCGATATCCAGCTTTTGCCTCATCCTGCCTCCCACAGATGTCCAGACCAAGATAGAACCTGTCTCTCCATGTTCCTCCATCAACTCTGAGGCCTCCCTGCTCTCAGCCGACTCCTCCAGCCAGGTGAGCACCAACTTCCTTCCTCCCTCGAGGTGCTGCAGTGAGTTCCTCCTGACCCAGAGGTATGAGAGCTGTCTCTTCTTCAGCTCCTTCTCCTTGACAGTCCTCCTGGCTAACATATCTCTGGAATGCCCCACATAGGCTTTTATAGGAGAGGAGGTCCTGGAAGTGAAGACAGAGTCCCCATCTCCTTCAGGGTGCCTCCTGTGGGATGTCCCAGCCCCCTCACTTGGAACTGTCCAGATCAGCATGGGCCCATCCCCTGATGGCTCCTCAGGTAATGGGGCCTCCTTACACTTGGGATCCCTAGTGAGATGCTTGTGGTCCTGACATTTCTTGTTCCTTTCTCTCACCTCCCTTCAGGGAAAGCCCTGCCTACCCGGAAGCCACCACTGCAGCCCAAACCTGTGGTGTTAACCACCGTCCCGTTGCCACCCAGAGCTGTGCCTCCCAGCACCACTGTTCTTCTGCAGCCTCTCGTCCAGCCATCCCCAGGTATTGAAGAAAGAGAAAAGGGCCGGGCGTAGTGGTTCACACCTGTAATCCCAACACTTTGGGAGGCCAAGGTGGGTGGATCAC
The DNA here is from genome assembly GCA_963573385.1 of Cacajao melanocephalus. Classification (NCBI taxonomy): domain Eukaryota; kingdom Metazoa; phylum Chordata; class Mammalia; order Primates; family Pitheciidae; genus Cacajao; species Cacajao melanocephalus. The sequence continues at coordinate 40,802 of CAUYLG010074598.1, read as the reverse complement.
CTAGGATCAGGAGTTCAAGACCAGCCTGGCCAACATGGCAAAACCTTGTCTCTACAAAAAATACAAAAATTAGTGGGGCATGGTGGCAGGTGCCTGTAATCCCACCTACTTGGGAAGCTGAGGCAGGAGAATCACTTGAACCCAGGAGGCGGAGGTTGCAATGAGCTGAGATTGCACTCCAGCCTGGGTGACAGAGCGAGACTTCATCTCAAAAAAAAAAAACAACCCAAAAAATTAAAATTAATTAATTAAAAAAAAAAAAAGAGAAAAGGAGGCAGGCTGGATTGACCTTGTCAGGGAGCTCGCAGCCATTGCGGCTCCCAACCCTTGGGTGCTCTGGTGTGGATGTGGGCACAAGGACCCCACCCAGCGCATAGCGCTCTGACCTCCTCTGCTCACTGGCCCCAGTGTCCCCAGTTGTCCTCATTCAGGGTGCTATTCGAGTCCAGCCTGAAGGGCCGGCTCCCTCTCTTCCACGGCCTGAGAGGAAGAGCATCGTTCCTGCTCCTATGCCTGGAAACTCCTGCCCTCCTGAAGTGGATGTAAGTGTTGGGGAGGAGAGGAGTAGAGCAAGTGGTGGGAAGGGAAGAGGGAAGTCTGTTGTGGAGACAACTTTGGGATGAGGAGAGAGTTGAGACCCAGGATCAAAAAGTGAGGAAGCGGATCCATTAGATCATTCTGGGGGGTCAGAATGGACTCCTATTTCTATATGAGTATCAACTCCATGTAGTTTTAGGGTCCTTTAGGTTTGCTGTGATTGCAGATGGAGAAATGGGGTTGGTCTCTGTAAGTTAAAGGCAAGGAAGTCATACTATACTATACAACTATGTTTGTGGCCTTAGTTGGGGAGGGAGGCAGCCTCCTAGGGGAAAATCAGGTAAACTGCATAAGCAGTATAACAGTTAAACTTTGAGCCCTACAAATGTGGGGTGACAGGAAGAAAGACTTACCAAGGAAAGAGTTTCCGATGGGCCTGTAGTCCCAGCTACTCAGGAGGCTGAGGCTGGAGGATCCCTTGAGCCCAGGAGTTCCAGGCTGTAGTGCTCTATGCCGATCGGGTGTCCGCACTAAGTTCGGCATCAATATGGTGACCTCCCGGGAGCGGGAGACCATCAGGTTGCCTAAGGAGGGGTGAACCGGCCCAGGTCAGAAACGGAGGAGGTCAAAACTCCCATGCTGATCAGTAGTGGGATCGTGCCTGTGAATAGCCACTGCACTCCAGCCTGGGTAACATAGGGAGACCCTGCGTCTTTAAAAAAAAAAGTTTCCACTGGTATGGACGAGTTCTTCTTGCGCTCTAACTTTTCCCACCTCTGAGGAGCAGCAGCAGGAAATGTTTGAGAGGAGGGCCCCTTCCCTAGAATGTTTGAGTAGAGAGGAAAAAGCTGGCTGTGTAAGTGGGTCAGGAAGGCAAGGGAGTGGCCATGCGAGCTTTGGGTAAATCATTCCCCAGGGTTTGGAAGCATAGTGCCCCTGTCCAACTCATCTGTCATTCTCTTTTTTGACCTTCTGCGTGCCTAGGCAAAGCTGCTGAAGCGGCAGCAGCGAATGATCAAGAACCGGGAGTCAGCCTGCCAGTCCCGGAGAAAGAAGAAAGAGTATCTGCAGGGGCTGGAGGCTCGGCTGCAGGCAGTACTGGCTGACAACCAGCAGCTCCGCCGGGAGAATGCTGCCCTCCGGCGGCGGCTGGAGGCCCTGCTGGCTGAAGTACGACCAGTCTTCCCTGGGAGACCAACAGGGACACAGCTTCCTTGGGATGATTCCCTCTTTCTTGTCTCTTTCTCTGTACCTTAGAACAGCGAGCTCAAGTTAGGATCTGGAAACAGGAAGGTGGTCTGCATCATGGTCTTCCTTCTCTTCATTGCCTTCAACTTTGGACCTGTCAGGTGAGACCCTCCTTGCTTCACTAGAACCTTCCAGGTGGAGCCCACCTTACAGCCTCCTGGCTGCCTGCTTTGGCCCAGGCCATTTCCTTCTGCTTATGCACAAACAGTTCTGGTGTCCTTGGCACTGATGGGGTGTCTAGCTAGCCCCTTCCTGCTGCATTATTTCTCCAGTGGAGAGTAGGTGATGGTATTGTTGGTAGAAATAGTGACTATGGGGGGGGGGTGTGCATGTGTGCAAGTGTGTGTGTGTGGGAAAAAAAATAGTGACTATTAAGTGCTTACTGAGTTCTAGTCTCTAGGTGATACACTCTCTTTTCGTTCCCATCTTACAGAGGCAGAGACTCAGGCTTGTATAACAGATTGCAACTCAAGCAGTCCCTCTGCAGGGCCCTTATTCTTAACTAGACACTTGATACAGGTGGAATTCTTCATTGTGTGTGCTCTGTCCCTCTTTACCCACAGCATCAGTGAGCCTCCTGCAGCTCCTGTCTCTCCTCGGATGAACAAGGGGGAGCCTCGACCCCGGAGACACTTGCTGGAGTTCTCAGAGCCAGTTCACGGAGTTGAACCTCTCCAGGGGTCCTCCCATGGCCCTGAGGAGCCCCAGCCCAGCCCTGCAGACCAGCCCAGTTTCAGGTGAGGAGCGAGAGAGGACCCCCCCTCCTTTGAGGGTATGAGTTAGTCTTCTCCCTGCTTTCAGTGGAGGATGGGGGGACCCAAAGCTTTCTCTTGCCTTCGTTGCCTTCTTTGTTGTGGGAATGCTGGGCAGTCTCCAAGTGTTGCCTCCTTCCTACCTCACTCCAGGAACCTGACAGCCTTCCCTGGGGGCGCCAAGGAGCTACTACTGAGAGACCTAGACCAGCTCTTCCTCTCCTCTGATTGCCGGCATTTCAACCGAACCGAGTCCCTGAGGTGTGGGATTCATGGCTGAGACATCCTCCCCTGTCCTCCTGGCTGGCCTACATACTGAATTGTAGAGCTCCCTGTCCTCTCCTCACTCCCGTGGGTGGGCAAGGAGAGTGGGAATCTTGGGCTGGCATTGGAGGTCCTGAGCCTCCTCCGCTTCCCCAGGCTTGCTGACGAGCTGAGTGGCTGGGTCCAGCGCCACCAGAAAGGCCGGCGGAAAATCCCTCAGAGGGCCCAGGAGAGACAGGTAGGGTGGGTAGCTGGTTCAAGGAAGGCTACTTGAAGACAAGAGCTAAATGTCTTGTGTGGGGGTTTCTAGTGGGCATCTCACTGTGGAAGTTAGAGGGATCGTTGAAGGAAGTGGAGGGTTGAGTGTGAGGTGGCATCAGCTTCCAGGGGCTCTTTCCCTTTTCCCTTCACCCTCTCCAAATCCTTAGATACTTCTCCTTCCAGAAGTCTCAGCCACGGAAGAAGTCACCTCCAGTTAAGGCAGTCCCCATCCAACCCCCTGGACCCCCAGAAAGGTGAGTGTGGGGTGGGGTGTTTAGTAAGTGAGATTCCACTCTCAAGAGCTGTACCCCCAGTAGTTGTCCCGTGCCTGTTATCACTGTCACCAGTGGGATTATACCTCCCTCCTCCACCAGGGGTCTCTTGTCTTCTTCTCTCATCCTATCCCTTCTCTGGTAGAAACTGAGCACTGGGCTTAGTTTCCCTCAAATCCTATTTGCTCACCTGCCTAGGGATTCTGTGGGCCAACTGCAGCTATATCGCCACCCAGACCGTTCACAGCCAGCGTTCTTGGATGCAATTGACCGACGGGAAGACACATTTTATGTTGTCTCTTTCCGAAGGGTGAGTTTCTCCTGCCAGCCCATCTGTCACCCCAGGTTCCCCGCAGTCTGTCTTCAGTGGGAGGATGTGGAGTGGGGAGCATGTCGGCCTCTTTCCCTCCACCCTCCCGGCCTGGCCCCTCTGTTCCCCAGGACCACCTGCTGCTCCCAGCCATCAGCCACAACAAGACCTCCCGGCCCAAGATGTCTCTGGTGATGCCTGCCATGGCCCCCAATGGTAACTCTTCCCCTGCTGGGTATGGGGGCAGTTTTAATAGGGAGATCCAGCCTGGGAGCTGAGGGGGAAGGGGGAGAGGAGCAGGGCATCCAGAGAGCTGCTACACCCACAGGTGAGAAGCAGCAGGAAGTGGGTGGGGGGAAGAGCAACATGCAGGAGACTTTGGGAGGGAGACGAGGGTGAGGGTCCTTCCCTGGTGCTTGGGTGCTTGGGTGGATGGTTGGGCAGAGGCGGGTAGGCCGGGAACCTGCTAGACTCTCACTTCCTTTTTTTCTCTTCATGTCTTCTCCTGTGTGACCCCCACATTCATCAATATCCTTTTATTTTCCTACCCCTCCCCTTGTCCCTGCACCAAACTCTGCCTCTGCCATCCCGTTTAACTCCACTATGGATCTGCCTCCTCACTACTGCCCTTTCCTTTTCTCTCTGCTCACCTCTACTTTTCCAACCTCTTCCCCTCCTCCCTCCAATCCCTGTTTGCCTCCCTGTCTTTTCTTCTTTAACTCTCCTCTTCTTACAGAGACCTTGTCAGGCCGTGGGGCCCCGGGGGACTATGAGGAGATGATGCAGATCGAGTGTGAGGTCATGGACACCAGGGTGATTCACATCAAGACCTCCACGGTGCCCCCCTCGCTCCGAAAACAGCCATCCCCCACCCCAGGCAATGGCACAGGTGGCCCCGTGCCAGCCTCTGCAGCCAACCAGGCCCATCAGACCTCACACCAGCCCCTCTACCTCAACCATCCCTGACCTCTGCCATTCACACTGACTTAGAACGGAGGGAGGGGGTACCGGGTGGCCAGGTGGGACTGTTTCAGATTTCCCTGATCCCCAGGCTTGGGGCAATTGGTAAAGGAAAGACCAGGTGTGGGGGTTAAGCACTTATTTGTGGTGGGGGTATTCACCTCTCTTCTCATCCCTTTTCAGAATATGGGGCTCCTCTCATTCCTCTGAATCCCGAGTCCCGGCTTCTTTCTTTGAGGGGGTTGTGTGAGGTTCAGCTGTGGGGCGGGTGGTGGGCTGCTGCATAGTCTTTATTTTGTTTCTCTGTTTTGGCAGGTGGTGGTGGGAATTTAGTCCCCAGGTGGGACAAGGGAAGTTTTTGCATTTTGGAGCTAGTTACTGGGAGTAAGGGAGGGTGGCAGAGGGAGTACAGGTTTATGTGCGTGCATTTCTTCTTTTTTATTGTTAAATAAACAATTTGGAGGGAGTTGAAGGAATGGTGGCTGCCTTCCTGGCTCGTGATGGGGAGTTTGGGGGAAAGTAATTTCTCCAGGGCCAGCATCAAAGAATCAAGCACTGAAGACATAGCTGGCTCTGAGGTGGGGTGGGTGTGGGATCACAGACCGCATGTCATCCCCTTGCCCCCGCCCCTGCAACTCTGGGGTATATCTGTGTCTAGCAATGATGTCCCATGGCGTGACAGACTGGAGGATACACATCCCTGGAATGTGTCTGAGTCAACAGGAAAGACGGGGCCCCACGCCCTTCAGGGTCAGCAGCCTCTGGGTCTCCTCTCGAGCAGGTTCTCCCCTCATCTTGCTGTCCAGGACAAGCAGCTCCAACAAACAACAGGAGCTGGGGCCAGAGGCTCAGAGCCCAGGAAGGAGGGGCCTCGGTGAAGAAGGGGTAATATTTGGAAGGGAAGGGGGATGTGGCAGGATATTCTCTAAGCCCTAAACTGGAGGGGACTGAGACTTGAGGGTCCAGATCAAAGACAAAGACAAGAGTGGGGCAGGCAGAAAAGGCTGTACATTCTTTTTTTTTTTTTTTTTTTTTTTTAATTTTTGAGACGCAATCTCATTGTCGCGCAGGCTGGAGTGCAGCGGCGTGATCTCTGCTCACTGCAATCTCTGCCTCCCAGTTTCAAGAGATTCTTCTGCCTCAGTCTTCTGAGTAGCGGGACTACAGGCATGCTCCACTGCACCTGGCTAATTTTTTGTATTTTTAGTAGAGACGGGGTTTCACCATATTGGACAGGCTGGTCTCAAACTCCTGACCTCGTGATCTGCCCGCCTCGGCCTCCCAAAGTGCTTGGGATTACAGCCATGAGCCACTGCGCCTGGCTAGGCTGTGCATTCTACTTAGGAGGAAGGGGAGTAGGAGAAAGTGAGGTGTTGAGTCTGAGGCCAACCTGGAGGAATCCCCCTCCAGCTGCTCCTGTCCAGCAGCGCCTCAGGCCTGACCCTGCAGGAGTGTCCTGGGTCAGCTGGAGGGTATGAGCTGGGCCTGGGCTCAATGCCCAGATGACTGGACAGGGGCTGCCCGGGCCATAAGCCCAGGCCTGAAGGAGGGAGGAAGAACCTCATGTGTCCAGCCAGCCATCCCCCCTCCCCTCCCCCTGCCCTCACCCGTTAACTATGTTTGGGGTGAAAACAGACCAAGTAACTATGGCAACCTGGAACTGGGGCTCCCAGGAACTAGACCTTTCCTCCCTCCAGAGGGCAGCCCGGCTTCTCAGCTGTGCTTCCTATCCCAGAGTCCTTGAGCCTTATCCAGCTCTATCTCTGGAGGCAGTGCAGTGAGAACAAGGATTTTAGAAGCACATCACCTGAGCTGGATTCCCTGCCTTGCCTTTCATTAGTAGATGTCCTTAAACATTCTGAGGCTTAGTTTCCTTATCTGTAAGAGATGTTCCTACCTCCTAGTCAGGGTTAATGAGAGGATAGAAGACGACGTCCTCAGTGCCTGGTCCATAATAGATACACCTTGTCCGTATCCCTTGCCCCGTTCTGTCCTCATCTCCATTGTCTTTTTCTCCTCTGCTCCACTTTCATCCCATGTGGGTTTATCACTGTTTCATTGTCCCATTGCTCTTCCTCCTTCCTGACCCCAGTTTGGGGAAGTACTTGAAGTGCTGGCATCTCAGACGGGGGAGCCCTGGGGTAGGGATCCTGCTCCTCTGCTGAGTGGCAAGGCACAGCTGGCACTTTGGTGTGAATGAGATATCAGACCTCTCTAGGCCGAGGGAGTGCAGTGGCAGGAGGGATTAAGAGGGATGATGGGTGGTACCCGATGCAAGGTGAAAGCAGGGCAGGCTCTGGGCTGCTTGCTGCCCTCAGGCCCATGTGGCTCTCCATTCCTCTGGCCATACCCCAGAGCCACTCAGCATGCCAGGCCTCTGTCACTCCTGCACCTCATTGGCCCCCCCCCCGGCCCTATGCCTGCTTTGTCTTTCTGTTCTGCTTTCCTTGTGCCAGCATCTCCTGCTTTTCTTCCTCAGGATCCTACCTTTTGTTTTCTCTCATCCCTGGATTTGTCATTCCTCCCTTCCTCTTTCTAGATTTCTTTCCCGCCTTTCTTTGCTCTCTTTCATTACCAGTTATCACTACCTCTTTTAGACCCATTATTCATCATTGCTTTTTCTTCTTTTGTATCTTCCCCACTCCATCCACTGCTTCACTGTCATTAAATTTTTTTTATGTAAAAATAGAGGTGGGATCTTACTATGTTGTCCAGGCTGGTCTGGAACTCCTGGCCTCAAGCAGTCCTCCCATCTTGGCCTCCCAAAGTGCTAGGATTATGGGCATGAGCCACCGCGCCAGCCTTATTTTATTTTTTTTAACTCGCTGTCTTTTTCCTTTGTTTTTCTTGGTCTTCTCATCTGCTGCTGCTGCTGACCCTGTGCTTGCCTCCTCCCTTTTTCATGCCGCCCTCTTTCTATTTCCCATTCTACTCCTTCATCCACATTCCTTGCTCTTTTCCGTTATTTCCTTTTTTCCCCCACTTTGGTCCTCTCCTCCTCCTTCCTTCCCCCACGCCCTTCACTTCCCACACCAATTCTCTGTCCTCTTCCCAGCTGTGGGGGCCAGGACTGGGGAGCCTAACGTTTGCCTCATCATTCTGCTATGGCTTCTGGATACAGCACATCTGGATTCCGGGGCCCAGATGTGTGGTTGCCACAGCGACCTGGGTCCCTCTGGTAAATACAGGCGCCCACCCGCCCCAGAGCAGAGAACAAAACAATTGTGTGACTTTCTTTTGTCACGAGATAGAAATGTCCTTCCTCTTCCCTTCTCCCCACACCCATGTCTCCAGGCAAAGGAAGTTTTAAGGGTCCAAACCCTTCTTTCTGAGGCTCTCTTGCCCCCTTGTCAGCAATAGCCTCTTCGTTCTCTCCCATCTTTCATCTGGGCTCTTTTCATTCTGTGTTCCCCATCCTCATCCCACCCCCAGTTCTCAATAATGGAATGTTGACCACCCCCTTCCCCATCTGATGCAGTTTCTTCTAACTGAATCTACACAATAACTGGATGCAGAAAAAAGTTTCAAAAAGCTGGATTCTCTGCCCTTTGCACAAGTCCTTCAAGAAGCCACTTCGTTTCTTCCCTAAGTCTTCAGTCCTTTCCTTTCCTGGAGTCGTTTGGGGAGGGGAGTGAAAACAGGCTTAGGAATCAGAACACCTGGGTGAGACCCACCTTCACCACCACTAACTTAGCCCCTTGAACAAGACCCTTAATGTCTATAAGTCTCCGTTTCCTCAGCCACAAAGTGGGATTAATGCCCGCACTGTGTAGGAAACTGTTTTGTAAACGGAAGCCCGACACAAGTGTTTTCTATCTTTCCCCTCTCTGGGACTGCTTCCTTGGACTGTAGCCCCTGGCATCTCTTGTTCCCTTGCATTCATCCTTCAGGTCCTTGCCCTCAATTGCCCTTACACTCTTCTGTGTCTGCCTTCTCTTCTCCCTGTCTTTCCTTTCCTTTTCTATATCTTTCATCCCTTTTTCCTCCTGAGGTCAGGACAGGAATTGGGAGGATCATTCAAGGAAGGAGGCTCAGAGCTGGAGACAAAGGGACTGAGGATACAGAGAACAGCCGGAGCTTGTGGACAGTTGTCAAAAACACTGACCTTTCTACCACCACCCAGGACACCTCAGTGACGCCAACCCCAGCTCTGACCACTGGGCTTTCCTGCCTTCGTGCCTGGGCTCCCTACTCTTACCCCCTCCTCTCTCCCAGTCCTTTCATATTTCAGTGTTGACTCGAATTTATTGGTCACCTACGCTATGCAAGACTTGGTGCTTTTCTTTTCTTTTCTTTTTTTTTTTTTTTTTTGAAAACAGAGTCTCACTCTGTAGCCCAGGCTGGAGTGCAGTGGCACCATCTCTGCTTACCGCAACCTCCACTTCCCAGGTCAGGGTTCAAGCAATTCTCCTGCCTCAGCCTCGGGAGTAGCTGGGATTACAGGCACGTGCCACCATGCCCAGCTAATTTTTGTATTTTTAGTAGAGACGGGGTTTCACCTTGTTGGCCAGGCTAATCTTGGACTCCTCACCTTGTGATCCACCCCATTAGGCTCCCAGAGTGCTGGGATTACAGGCGTGAGCCACTATGCTTGGCCGGCATGATGCTTTGCTTACAAGATGTGAACATATAAGACAGGAGCTGCTCCATGAGCCTGGAAACCAAAGGGTGAATCAAATGGTAAACTGATAATTTCAGAACCTGAAACTGTATCTGCCAAGCTTCCAGTGGCTTCCCCAAATGCCTTATAAGCTTGTAAACATCTGGAATCCCACATTTCTCTCTCAGACCCCAATGGGCTTCTGGAACATCCCAGGACTTCTGGCTCTCCTCTCTGGGGTCCCTGGCCACTCTCTGTGCCAAATGTACATATGTTGACCATTCTTCCTAATTAATAAAGCCAGGACATAGGGCATAGTCACAAAAAAAAAAAAAAAAAAAAGAAGGATATGACCAATCTGAAGTTGTCGGAAGAAATTCACACTCTGCATTCTGCCCTCTGTGCGCCATGCTGTCTCCAGACCCTCCCTCATCCTTTCACTGCTGTGCTGCCCACCTCCTGCCAGGAGATCCTTGGGAAGCTGCTACCTACTCCTTGCTCTGGGGGCTTCAGGCCAAGGCAGAGGAAGGAAGCTGAGCCTGGCTGTGTGCAAGATGCTGACTTCATCCTCCCCATCAAAGCCAGGAAAAAAACAGCCACACACACCCAGACACACGGACACACACGGGGACACCCACGCGAAAGCCCATGTGTGCCTTTGGCCTCGGCCACATGGAGCTTGCTAGGCATCTGGCCACAGCCATGTGCTGTGCAGGCACACCCACTGCGTACCTGCCACCGTGGGGATCTGACCTGGTGTGCAGACACCTGGGCCGCCACCCATGTGGCAGAATCAAACATATATGGGCTCCTTCACGTCCCTTTCACTGTCACCTGTGACTTGGCCAAGTTACACCTCAGTAGTGAGGTTTGCAGCAGGATAGAGAGACTCGGTCCTAACTGTGAAGCTGGGGGTAGTGGGTTCCCACTCAGCTGGGATATTTCTCCTCTGTAGCAAAGTTTCTTTTTCAGCCCCTTGCCAGAGCAGCACATGGGAAGAGGAAGCCAGGGAAGCACCCAACAGATTATGTGGGGTGTGCCTATCTCCGTGTCTGCCCTGTCCTCTGGCTATCAGTCTTTTGTCTGCCTGGAACCAGAGACAGAGTGCCCGTTTCCTCCAGCACCTACCTCTCCCCGCCTCTGCTCCCGCTCCCCTGCAGCACTCAGGCACCAGCGCCCCACCCTGCTTTCCACCACTTAACCCTCTACTCAGGTGACCCACCCTTATATGTGCCTCCTGCCTCTAGCACTTTCTTCATCCCCAAACCTTCAGGCTTTCCTTCCTTGTCTCCCCTCAACCCCAGCTTCCTCCTCAAGGCTTCTATGTCTCAGTGTTCACCCAAGCCCTTGCCCTGTCAGTGCCCAAGCCTCACCTGCTCTTTCTCTAGGAACTTGCTGAGGTGGGAGAATGCAAAGGGGGCAGTGACTGGAGAGGGGCTGAGCAGAACAGACAGCAGGAGTGGCTCGGGACGGGATAAGCAAAGAAGATAGAAATGGTGAGACTAGGGGAGGGCGGGGACTTGGGGTCCTAGAGACAGTCCCAGTTGGAGAAGGAGGTTGTCTCCTGCCTCCTGCCCCCAACCCCTATTCCCTGCCCTGGACTGCCAAGGGAGAATTGGTGAGAGGATGAGGGAGCCAGCGCTGGGTGCCAGATATGGGGTACAATCCAAAGATCCAAGCTAGAGCAGTGACTGGGAAGAGGTGGGAGGGGAGCATGGGGAAGGGAGGGGAAGGGGGCTGGCCACAAGGAAGGATATAGGCTGAGAGGAAACCACTGGGGTCAGAGAGGAGGGGCAGCAGGTGGGGAAAAAAGAAATGGCAGGAAGGGTGGGGGATGTCAAGTTGGGTAAAAATTGGGGTGAGAGTAAAAAATGGGCTAGGGAAAGGACATGGGCGGTAAGACCAGGGCTGGGGGTTGAGATGAGGGTATGGTGAGACAGTGGTGCCAGACAGGGAGTGGGGGGGCTGGGGTGAGGGCAGGCGAAGAGGAGGGGTGACATGTGGGAGGGCCTGCCCTATCTCCGCTCCCCTCCCTGACCTCATCCTGGTCCTCCCTTTCTCCTCCCCTGCTCACTGCAGACTCCCTCCTTCTCACTGTCGCTACTGAGATCCACCGTCAGTTGTGGCTCAGCCCCTGTTGCAGTGGACAAGTGAGGGAGACTTCCCTGTCCTGCCCTGAGACGCCCCCTCCCGGGGTTGGGGACAGAGCAGGTGCAGAGGCATTGCAGCTGCCCGGTTGCCCAGGTAAGGAACAGAGCTCTGGGGAGACCTAGAAGAAGAGGCAGGGGATTTCTCACCTGTCCTTACACCCCAGGTGAAGGTGTGGCAGGTGAGCTCTCAGCAGTGCTTCCAGGGCAAGGACTTCTGCTCAGGACAGCAGAGATAGGAGCATTCACTATGGGAGTGAGGGGACAGGGAGTCAGGGGACCAGGCTTCCTGTGAAGGAGTGTCTGGGAGGCGAGGGTGGTATGTGTGTGTTGGGGTGGGTGGTGTACATCAGGGTAGGGGCTGTATGTCAGGGTTTGGATAGGATGCAGACAACTGAGAGGGGTTGGGAACAAACTGAGGGACTCCAGGAGTCAGATGGTGGAACCAGCATAGAGGTGGTTATTGGTAGGTGAGCCCCTGGGCCCTGGAGGTGCTGGGGCTGGCGGGAAGATAGGGCTGAGCTGAGCTGGTGGCCAGCTGAACCTCGGAAGGAAAGTGCTTTCGGAATCCCAAGTGCTGGGCTGGAGCAGCTGAGGCCAGGCTCTGGGCTCCGGGCTCCAGGCTCCAGGAGGTGCCAGAGGGTGCTTCTTTGGACATCCAGATAGGGACTCCCTAGGTGGCAGTGAGAGTGGCAGGGAGGGAGGTCGGGGAGATCTCTTCAGGAAATACTGAAATGGGACAGTCAGGACTCTCAGGTCTGGGAAGTGCACGGAGCCTGCAGAGAGGATCCTAAAACTTGTTCTTGGCCAGAGCTCTGCACTCATGACTCACAGTTCAGCTGGGCTGGGATGGCTGAGACATGCCTCTGGGGGTACAGGGGCTCCGTCTTCACTCTGTGCTCCTTCCAGGCTCTCCGTGCCTCTGTCTGTCTGAACCCGAGCTCTCACCCCCGACCCCACCCACCCCCACCCCTGCCGCCACTAGTACACGTGACACTCCCCGGGTGGGGCGGGCGGGCCCCTTATCTCGCCTGGAAAGAATTTCATGGCATAGAAACAACTGGAAGTGGAACTGAGAGGAACTACTGGGAAGCAACTCGGAAACACCGCAGCTGCTGCCCGGCCCGCCCCTGCTTCCCACATCTCCAACCCCTCCTCTTTTCCCTAACCCTGCCTCCAAGTGCCTGCGGATCCAGCACCTCAATTCCTCCAACTTCCTTCTGCTCACTCAAGACCTGGCCACTAGGGTGCAGGACTAGAATCTGCCTTCCTGTCTCTCATTGCTCCCCTAACCATTTTCAACTAGGGGCAGGAAATCCTTTCTCTTAATTTTTCCATTCCCAGGCCGATTAGCTCCCCAGAATAAGGGCCATCTGGATCCCCCAACCTACACCTCCCTGACACCTCCCTCCCACCTGGTTCCAGCCCAGAATCTGGGACCCCCACATTCCCTTGTAAGTCTCACTCCTAAAATTCTTCTACCTTCACCTCTCATTGCCAGATTCAACTGCGGGTGTAGCAGGAGGGTCAGAGGGAGGCATGGGGGTGGGGCCAGAACCCCCAACTCTGGAACGTCTCTTATGGAAACCAGCCCCTCTCCCCACCCCCTTGGGACCTGTACAGCCCCTAATGAGCAAAGTGTCAAAGTTGGCTACAATACCAAATACCCAGGAAGCTGAGTCACAGTTTGGGACGATGCCCCCATCCCTGCCAGCCCTCCAGCTGTGGGGAGGGTGCCAAGAGGGTGAGGCCATGCCCCCCCCCCCCCCACACACTGCAGAGACCCACCCCAGACATAGCGGCAGGGGGAATGGTGAAGGGGAGAAAGACACACCCAATTCTTTGCTTGCCCAGTACTGAGAAAAGAGCAGAATTCTTCCAGGAGCCGGAAGAGGGAGCTGGAGGGGTGGGTGGTGGCAGCAGGGCAGGGAGAGAGACTGGGCAGGAGCTTCTGTGTGTGTGGTCAGTGGAGGCTGCACTGCTCTTCCAGTTCAGTCTCACCAGCTCTCCAGAAAAGCAGGTGAGCTTCTTCAGTCCTTCCTGCTGCAGAGACCCTCTCCCCTTCCCCACACCGAGGAGGGAAAGCTGAGGAGTCCAATTATTTGGGGAGGGACATTGGACAACTCACAGAGGCCTCCAGGGGGACGGGGAAGTGTGGCGGAGGCCGTGAGTCCTCTGCCCCCCACTAGGGAAGGGCCTCCTGTTTGGTTCCTCTCACACCATCTAGGTTCTTTCATTCACACAGCTGCCCTCAGAGCCAACAAAAAATCAACCTTCTTAGGTGCCACCCAATGACTAGGTGTGGAGGAAACCTGAAGGGTAGGTTGTGTGTGCGTGTGTGTGTGCATGGGCACCCCTATGTGTGCCTGCAAGGCTGTAGGCTTTTGGGGGTGGATTTGTGTGTCTCTGTGCAGGTATGTTTATTTTGTATTTGTGGATGAACACATGAATGTATTTGTAAGTGTACATGTGTACACATGTTTGTGTAAGCACTCCCATGGTGTGGAGTGATTTGCATGGCCTTAGACTTGAAGTGACAGGATGTGAGTGTAGGCCAGAGCCCACCTCTTACCCAAGGCTGCACTCCAGGCTGCGAGAGGGCCGGGGCACAGGAAAGGGCAGCTCTCTGCATTCCTGGCCTCTCGGCCTGAGCTTTCTTGGGTGGGGAGCCTCTTGGTGTGGAAACACTGTGTCCCTGTGCAGCTCCCCTTCCATCTCTTGCTGGCTGGTAGCAGAATGTGATGGCTGGTAGCCCTGAAAACTCCTTTTTCTCTGGTCCAGGAGAAAAGTTTAAAAGTGGAAAGCCAGAAGATGTGTGCGTGTTGGGCAGGGAGGTGTGTGCGTGTGTCACAGTCACCTCCGCCTACCAGTGACACGTCCCCACTCCTCAACAGCCAGGATTTCCACACCCACCCTGCCCTCCTTTGTCCAGCCTCTGGTCTGGAAGAGATGGGCACCTTTCAGCATGTCCTCAACTCTTCACCTGAGCTGAATCCTGACCGGCCCGCTCACACTCTTGTTCGCCGTAGCCCTCTCTCCTGTCTCATCCTGGGACTCCCCCAACCCCCACTACCTTTTCTCTCACCTCTTTTTTTCTGTGTTCCCCCAATCCCTGCCTCAGTAAATGCCACAAACAAACACAACTGGGTAACCAGCATCCATAACAAGAAACAAGACACTTTTAGCACCATAGCCCCACCACACCCCTACTAGTCACCACCCCCTCAAGAGTATCACACTTCTGACTTGAGGCACTGCAGATTCATGTTGCCTCTCCTCAAACTTCACAGAAATAGAACTATTCAGCATGTTCCTTCCTGTGTCTGGCTTTTGTTCAACCTCATCTTAGTGAGATCCATCACACTACTGCATATAACTATAGTTCATTCCTGCTTTATTTTATTCCGCTGTGTGAATAAGCCACAATTTATTTAATCTGTTCTACTAATGTGAAATGTTTGAGTGGATCGCAGTTTGGGGCTATTAGGAGCAGTACTGCTGTGTTGGGTATATTCCCAGGAGTGGAATTGCAGGATCATAGGGTTTGCATGTGTTCAGCTTTAGTACATTGACTAGGTTCCGTCAAAGTTTTCCAAAGTGCTTGTACCATCTGGTCCTGCCAGGATGTGCCCTGGCCTGGCTTGATTCTGCCTCTGCCCTGGTGGCTGTGTCTAACCAACTTCCAGTCCCAGACACTGTCCGTGGTCCTAGCCCTGACCTTGGTGCTGCCCTTGGTTCCAGCTTTAATGCTGGTCCTGCATTTAAATTGAACTTTTCATTCATTCATATAGTCAGTAAATATTTATTGAGCACCAATTACGTGCCAGATGCAAGGATACAGCAGCCAAGAAAAAAAAAAAAACAGGGTGCCATGCCTGCCCTCATGGACTTTATAGTCTAGTGGGCAAGAAAGTAATAATAATCTCACAGTATATTTATTTATATATTACTTTGGACTTCAAAAAAATAAAAAAAATTATTTATATATGGTTACAAATTGTTATAAATGCTACAAGTGAGAATGACATGATGCTGTGATATCAAATGATAGCAGGACCTGACCTGGTCAGGAAGACTTCCCTGTGAAAAAAAGAGCAGGCTGAGACCTGAAGATGAGAAGGCCAAGAGATAAGGGAACAGTGTTCCACACGGATGGAACAGTGTATACAAAGGTCTGGGGTTGGGGATGGGCACAGAGAGTGTGAGGGACTCGAAGGTCAGTAGGGCGTGGGGCTGGAATGGAGAGAGAGAGGGAAATGTTATGAGAGGTGAAGTCGGGCAGGGGGCCACATGAGGGTAGGGCTGTTTGTCAGTGTTCTAAGAGAATTTGGAAGGAGACACAGAAGCATTTTGAGGACAGAGACATCCTGGTTACCTCTGTGAGACTGTAGAGGGCAAGAGTGGAGGCATAGGGAAGAGTCAGGGCCTGACACAGTGTCTCACGTCTGTAATCCCAGCACATTGGGAGGCTGGAGTGGGAGGATTGCTTGAGCCCAGGAGTTCAAGGCCAGCCTGGGCAACATAGCAAGATCCTATCTTTTAAAAAAAATTAAAAATTAGCTGAGCATGATGGCACACACCTGTAGTCCCCAGCTACTCAGGAAGCTGAGGTGGGAGGATTGCTTGAGCACAGGAGGTCAGTACTGCAGTGAGCTATGCACTATAGCCTAGGTGACAGAGTGAGACCTTGTCTCAAAAAAAAAAAAAAAAAAAAGGCAGCCAGGAGGCAATTGCAATTGTCAGGCAAGAGGCGGAGGGAAGCTTGGATTAGAACAAAAGTAAATGGGAGAGAATGAAACGAATTAAAGAGATATTTATGAGAAAATATGGGTAGATACAAGGAAACATGGTGGCATTTAATGGGCCGTTAGGCTTCTGGCTTATAAAGCTGGATGAATGGTGGGGCTCTGAGCTTCGATGAGGAATTCTGGGAGGGGATGAGATACAGGAAGGTGACTGTGAATTCAGTTTTGGCATGGTGAATTTGAGGTGCCCAAGTGGAGATGCTAAGTAGGCAGGTAGATAGATTGCCTTGGAGTGAGAGGAAGATGACTGGGCTGTTTTACAAACTGGTATATAGTTTGGAAATTGAAGTCATGAGTCTGGATGAAGGTATCAGGTGGATGACTAGAGCAGTAGGTCTATTAATTTAGTAGAAATTTGTCGCACTTTACAATCATCTAGGGAGCATTTAAAAATTCTGAATAAAACTCAGTTACTCGGTTATTCTAGTCACATCTCAAGTGTTACAGAGCCATGTATCCCTCCTGGCTACCATATTGGTCAGCATGGACACAGAATGTCTTAAAAGAGAAGATGTGGTGAAATGTGTCCAGTGATTTTGAGAGAGGTCAAGCAAGATGAAGACAAATGTCCCTTAGATTTTGTGGCACTGAGGTCATTGGGAAACCCTGGAGGGGGATGTTTGGTTGGTTGGAGGGAGTAGAGAGTGGATTGAGGCATGCATGGGCTATGGGGAAATGGAAACACCAAATACAAATAAATCTTGACAACAGTGGTCAGGAAGTAAAGGAGAGAAGTATGTGGTGTCTGGAGGGGGTGTGAGATTAGGGAAAGACTTTTTAAGGTTTAATTATTATTACTATTTTTGAAACAGAGTCTCACTCTGTTCCCCAGGCTGGAGTGCAGTAGCACGATCTTGGCTCACTGCAACCTCTGCCTCCCGAGTTCAAGCGATTCTCTTGCCTCAGCCTCCCAAGTAGCTGGGATTACAGGTGCCCACCACCACACCTGGCTAATTTTTTTTTGTATTTTTAGTAGAGACAGGGTTTCACCATGTTGGTCAGGCTGGTCTCACACTCTGGGTCTCAGGATCTGCTCGCTTCTGCCTCCCAAAGTGCTGGCATTACAGGCTTGAGCCACTACACCCAGCCATGGTTTAATTTTTATACAGTAAAATGCAAAAGTTTTAAGTATGCAGCTCAATGAATTTTTGAATATGTATACATTTGCGTAACCACCCAGATTAAGACACAAAATATTTCCAGAAATATGACTCCTTTTGGTCAATAATCCCTGCAAGTAAACCTATCCTGTCTTCTAAAAGCAAAGATTAACTGCCTGTTTTTAAACCTCATATAAATGATGTCATTCAGAGTTATTCAAAAGTTCTCTTTTTTTGTGTGTGGCTCAGGAATGGTATACGAGAGTGTTCTCTTTTTGTGTGTGGTATTTTTTCCTCAGCATTATGTATGTGAAATTCACCCATGTTGTTGCATGTAGCAATAGGGTGTTTTAAATTGCTGTATACTATTCCATTGTATGACTGGCACAATTTATCCACTCTATGAATGGACACTTGAGTTGTTTTCAGTTTTGGCTAGTATAGGAATAAATCTCATGAACATTATTGTCTATGTCTTTTGGAAGATCTATGCAGTCATTCCCACTGGATATTTAGTTATAGATATCTGGGTTATAGACTATGATTTAGCGGATGCTACCAAACAACTTTCCCGTGTTTGCACTAATATATGCTCCCACTTCCAAAAGATGAGAATTCCAGTTGCTTTACATTCTTGCCAATATCGAGCAATGACAGCTTCTTTGGAAAGCGAGCATTCTGGAGGGTATTTAGTGGCATCGCATTATGGTTTTAATGTACATTTACCTGATGACTAGTGATTTTGTGCATCTTTTAAATGTTTTTGGAGCTGGGTGCAGTGGCTCACACCTGTAAGTCCAATTACTCTGGAGGCTGAGGCAGGAGAATTGCTTCAGGACAGGAGTTCAAGGCCAGCCTGGGCAACATAGCAAGATCCCATCTCTAAAAATAATTTAAAAATTAGCCAGGCATGGTGATGCCCACCTGTAGTTCCAGCTACTCTGGAGGCTAAGGCAGGAGGATCACTTGAGCCCAGGAGTTTGAGGCTGCAGTGAGCTGTGATTGTGCCACTGTGCTCCACCCTAGATGACAGAGGTAGAGTTTATCTTAAAATAAAATGAAATAGACTAGGCGTGGTGGCTCACGCCTGTAATCCCAATACTTTGGGAGGCCAAGGCTGGTGGATCAATTGAGGTCAGGAGTTTCAGACCAGCCTGGCCAACTTGGTGAAACCCTGTCTCTACTAAAAAAAAAAAAAATTAATTAAAAAAATACAAAAAAAAAAAAAATGAGCTGGGCATGGTGGCACATGCCTGTAATCCTGGCTACTCTGGAGGCTGAGGCAGGAGAATTACTTGAGCCTGGGTAAAATAAATAAAATGTTTATTGGCCCTTTGGCTATATTCTTTTCTGGCGTACCTGTTTAAGTCTTTTGCCAATTTTAAAAACTGGGTTTCCTCATTGTGGCTTTTTGTTTTGTTTTGCAGAGTTCTTTTTTCTTTTTCTTTTCTTTTCTTTTTTTTTTTTTTTGAGATGGTGAGATGGAGTCTCGCTCTGTCACCAGGGTGGAGTGCAGTGGCACAACCTCAGCTCACTGCAAACTCTGCCTCCTGGGTTCACACGATTCTCCTGCCTGAGCCTCCTGAGTAGCTGGGACTACAGGCGTGTGCCACCACGCACAGCTAATTTTTATATTTTTAGTAGAGATGGGGTTTCACCATGTTGGCCAGGATGGTCTCGATCTCTTGACCTGGTGATTCGCCTGCCACGGCCTCCCAAAGTGCTGGAATTACAGGCATGAGCCACTGTGCCTGGCCTTGTAGAGTTCTTTATTTTAGATTATAATTATATCTCTTTGTGTGTATGTGTATCTCACATATTTTCTCCCAGACTACGGCTTGCCTTCTTTTTCTTTTTTTTTTTTTTCGTTTTTTGAGATGAAGTCTTGCTCTGTCGCCCAGGCTGGAGTGCAGTGGCACGATCTTGGCTCACTGCAACCTCTGCCTCCTGGGTTCATGCAGTTCTCCTGCCTCAGCCTCCCAAGTAGCTGGGATTACAGGTGCCCGCCACTACACCTTACTAATTTTTGTATTTTTAGTAGAGACAGGGTTTCACCATGTTGGCCAGGCTGGTCTCGAACTCTTGACCTCATGATCTGCCTGCCTCAGGCTCCCAAAGTGCTGGGATTAAAGGTGTGAGCCACTGCTCCTGGCCCCCTTCTTATTCTCTTAATGATGTCATTTGATGACCTGAAATTTTGTTTTGTTTTGTTTTTTTGAAACAGGGTGTCAGCTCTGTTGCCCAGGCTGGAGTGCAGTGGCACGATCACAGCTCACCACAGCCTTGACCTCCCAGACTCAAATGATCCTCCCACCTCGGTCCCTGAGTAGCTGGGACTACCGGTGTGTCCCACCACGCCCAGTGAATTCTTTTTGTTTTTTTGTAGAGACAGAATCTCACTGTGTTACCCAGGCTGGTCTCCAACTCCTGGGCCCAAGCAATCTTCCCACTTAGACCTCCTAAAGCGCTGGGATTACAGGTATGAGCCATCGCACCTGGCCTATGGTTTGGTTTTGTGTGTGTTTCACTTAAGAAATCTTGCAGCTGGGCATGGTGGCTCAAGCCTGTGATCCTAGCACTTTGGGAGGCCAAGGAGGGGTGGATTGCCTGAGGTCAGGAGTTCGAGATCAGCCTGGCCGACATGGTAAAACCTGTCTCTACTAAAAATACAAAAAAAGCAGGGTGTGGTGGCAGATGCCTATAATCTCAACTACTTGGGAGGCTGAGGCAGGAGAATCACTTGAACCTGGGAGATGGAGGTTGCAGTGAGCCGAGATAACACCACTGCACTCCAGTCTGGGTGACAGAATGAGACTCTGTCTAAAAAAAAAAAAGAAATGTTGCTTACTCCAAGGTCAGAAATTTTTTCTTCTGTAAGATATTGCTATGAAAGGTATTGCTTTACTTTTCATATTTAGGTCCTGGGTTCATCTCAAATTAATTTCTGTATATCAGAAATAAGGTAGAGAATGACTGTTTTTTCACATATGGATGTTGGATTGACCCAGCACCAGTATCTAAAAAGACTACCCTTTCTCTTTTTAACTGCAGAGACACCTTTGTCATGAATGAGGTGACCACATATATTTGGGCCTGTTTGTGGGCCCTATTCTGTTTCGTCTATCTATCCTTGCACCTTTAAAATAAGTCTTGATATTTGATCATGTAAGTCCTGAAGAAAAGGGTTTTTTGTTTTTTTTTTTTCAATCGGAGATATTTGAGCAAGGATCTAGTTGAGAGTGAGGAGTGGAATGAAAAAGAGAAGCCAGGATGGTAGCTCATGCCTTTAATCTCAGCTACCTGGGAGGCCGAGGTGGGAGGATCACTTGAGCCCAGGAGTTCAAGTCCAGCCTCAACCAGGAGGTTGAGCAAGATCCTGTCACAATATTAAAAAGAGAAAGTGGCCACACAGTGGCTCATGCTTGTAATCCCAGCACTTTGGGAGGCCAAGGCAGGCGGATCACTTGAGGTCAGGAGTTCGAGACCAGCCTGGCCAACATGGTGAGCCTTCATCTCTACTAAAAATACAAACATTAGCCAGGCACGGTGGCAGTTACCTGTAATCCCAGCTACGTGGGAGGCCGAGGCAGAAAAATTACTTGAGCTAGGAGGCAGAGGTTAGGTTGCAGTGAGCCAAGATCGCACCACTGCACTCCAGCCTGGGCGACAGAGTGAGACTCTGCCTCAAAAAAAAGTAAGTGAGAGAGAGAAGGAGAAGATAATCTATACTTTAAGGTTTCTTAGAAGACAGAAGGAGGTGGGATCTAGATGCTTGGGGAAGGATTGGCCCTAGGTACTCATCCACTAATCCATTTAACATTAACGTGTCGGATAGAACATTTATCCAAAACATTTATGTGCCAGACACAAGTATACAGCAGTTCTGGGATAGATGACGTCCTCATTCTCATGGAGCTCCCATTCTAGTATTGAAAGGTAATAAACAGGTAAACAGATAACTCAGGCAGCAGTAAGTGCCATGAAGAGCAGGAACAGGATTTGTGGTGGAGATAGTGGAAGACTGTCCTAACTGGGAGATAAGATTTGAAGATGGAGCCAGCCTTTAAGAGCGGAGTGAAGAGCATCCCAGACAGAGAGAACATGTGGTACAAAGGCCCTTGGAGTAGTGAGAGCCTATAGTGCTTGGGGGACAAACAAAAGACCAGTGTAGGGGAACACAGTAGAAAAGGGGGTGAGGAGCAGGGTAACCAAATGATATCAGAGAGGTAGAGCACAGACTTTCCCAAGGAGGGTATCCTTTAGGTTTGGGCTGAATGTGGATTTTTACATACATGTGAGTTGGGTAGATTACTTGTGGATGGTGAGACTGTCGGTATGCGCTAGACAAGGGGGGATTCATTTTGTCTCCTTCTTTTTGAACCTGCTTTCATATGTGCCCTCTCTGCCTGCAGCCTCCTGAAAGATGCCAGCCCAGCATCCTGTAACCTCCAGCCTGGCTCTCCTGGTGCTGCTGGGCACAGCCAGAGCAGGCCCCTTCTCTTCACGGTCCAATGTGACACTGCCGGCCCCCCGGCCCCCTCCCCAGCCAGGGGGTCGCACAGTGGCGGCAGGAGGGGGAAGCCCCTCTTCTCAGCTTTACGAGCACACAGTGGAAGGCGGGGAGAAGCAGGTGGTATTCACCCACCGCATTAACCTGCCCCCTTCCAGTGGCTGTGGCTGTCCCCCAGGCACTGAGCCCCCCGTCCCTGCTTCAGAGGTGCAGGCCCTGAGAGTCCGGCTAGAGATCCTGGAGGAGTTGGTGAAGGGGCTCAAGGAACAGTGCACTGGGGGATGTTGTCCTGCTGCTGCCCAGGCTGGCACAGGTGAGCGGGTGATCACAGAAGAGGGTGGAGAGGTGGGTTAGGGTGGGACGGGCACTACTAACCAATAAAGGTCCTTGGCATGAATTAGAAGGCATTCCTTCCTCACCCTCTGGGGTATGGATGCAGCCTAGAACACAACTTGGAGAGCAGAGCTGGGCTACATGTCAACCAAAGCATACTCGAGGGCCCTGAGAGGCTACATGCATTACACGTATTAGCAACTGGGAGCAGACATCTCATCACTGGCCTTATGAGATGAAGCTGGCCTGGCTAGGGCCCCTGCACATAGAAGCTCTAGAAGCACTATATAGGCTCAGCTTCTCTCCCAGGAGAGAGACTGAGGCCTGCCTCTCCCTTCTACTCCAGGTCAGACAGACGTGCGGAGCCTCTGCAGTCTCCATGGTGTGTTTGATCTGAGCCGCTGCGCCTGTTCCTGCGAGCCAGGCTGGGGTGGGCCCACTTGCTCAGACCCCACAGATGCTGAGATGCCTCCCTCCTCCCCACCATCAGCCTCCGGGTCCTGCCCAGATGACTGCAATGATCAGGGTCGCTGTGTCCGCGGTCGTTGTGTGTGCTTTCCAGGCTACACTGGCCCCAGCTGTGGCTGGCCATCCTGTCCGGGGGACTGCCAAGGCCGTGGGCGCTGTGTGCAGGGCGTGTGCGTGTGCCGGGCAGGCTTCTCAGGCCCCGACTGCAGCCATCGCTCCTGCCCTCGGGGTTGCAGCCAGAGGGGACGCTGTGAGGACGGGCGCTGCGTGTGTGACCCCGGCTACACCGGCGAGGACTGTGGCACAAGGAGCTGCCCTCGCGGTTGCAGCCAGAGGGGGCGCTGCGAGAATGGGCGCTGCGTGTGCAACCCCGGCTACACTGGCGAGGACTGTGGGGTGAGGAGCTGCCCTCGGGGCTGCAGCCAGCGGGGACACTGCGAGGACGGGCGCTGCGTGTGTGACCCTGGCTACACTGGTGACGACTGTGGTACGCGGAGCTGCCCCTGGGACTGTGGCGAGGGCGGGCGCTGCGTGGACGGCCGCTGCGTGTGCTGGCCCGGGTACGCGGGCGACGACTGCAGCACGCGGACATGTCCGAGGGACTGCCGGGGCCGGGGGCGCTGCGAGGACGGCGAATGCATTTGCGACGCGGGCTACAGCGGGGACGATTGCGGTGTGCGCAGCTGCCCTGGCGACTGCAACCAGAGGGGCCGCTGCGAGGACGGCCGCTGCGTGTGCTGGCCTGGGTACACTGGACCTGACTGCGGCTCGCGCGCCTGCCCACGCGACTGTCGAGGTCGCGGGCGCTGCGAGAACGGCGTGTGTGTTTGCAACGCGGGCTACAGCGGCGAGGACTGCGGGGTGCGCAGCTGTCCTGGGGACTGTCGTGGCCGCGGCCGCTGTGAGAGTGGCCGCTGCGTGTGTTGGCCGGGATACACAGGCCGGGACTGCGGCACGCGCGCCTGTCCTGGCGACTGTCGCGGTCGCGGGCGCTGCGTGGATGGCCGCTGCGTGTGCAACCCGGGCTTCACCGGTGAGGACTGTGGGAGCCATCGCTGTCCTGGGGACTGCCGTGGGCACGGCCGTTGCGAGGACGGCGTGTGCGTGTGTGACACAGGCTACTCAGGGGAAGACTGCGGCACGCGCAGCTGCCCCGGGGACTGCCGAGGCCGCGGCCGCTGCCTAGATGGGCGCTGTGTGTGCGAGGACGACTACTCTGGCGAGGACTGTGGTGTGAGGCGGTGCCCGCGCGACTGCAGCCAGCACGGCGTATGCCAGGACGGTGTGTGCGTCTGCTGGGAAGGCTACGTGGGTGAGGACTGCAGCATCCGCACCTGCCCCTCCAACTGCCACGGAAGGGGCCGCTGTGAGGAGGGGCGCTGCCTGTGCAATCCAGGCTACACCGGCCCCACCTGTTCCACCCGCACGTGCCCAGCTGACTGCCGGGGACGTGGGCGCTGTGTGCAGGGAGTATGCATATGCCACGTAGGCTATGGTGGTGAGGACTGCGGGCAGGAAGAGCCTCCAGCCAGCGCCTGCCCTGGAGGCTGTGGTCCCCGGGAACTGTGTCAGGCAGGCCAGTGCGTGTGTGTAGAGGGCTTCCAAGGCCCTGACTGTGCCATCCAGACATGCCCAGGGGACTGCCGTGGCCGAGGAGAGTGTCAGGATGGCAGCTGTGTCTGCAAAGAAGGGTATGCTGGTGAAGACTGCGGGGAAGGTGAGCAGCCAGCCTTCCCCTATGTGCTCTGGGACCGCGGTTCTGTGAACAGGAGCCATGGGGAAGACCTGAGCCTGAGGAAGAGTGAAGGGAGAGCATGTCATTCGGAGGAGCCAGTGTCCACCAGGGGCAGCAGAACCACAGGGGTTGCCAGTGGGCAGGACTGGTCTTCAGATCTCTGAGGATCAGGTTGGGGCCCATTTAGTTGCATTTAGGGAGATTTTGTGCTCCTGAAGATGGAGGGAAGGTGAAGGAGACCCAAGCCCTGCTCGGCCCTCTGTCAGCTATTCCTCACTAGCAGAGAGGAGTGGAAGTTGGGATGGGCCTCTTGGATGTCCCTGAGTGAAAGGGGCTGCCAGTGGGGGTGGCTGCCTTATGCTAACCAGCTTTCCCTACCCCATTCTCTTGGGCAGAGGTGCCAGCCATTGAAGGCATGAGGATGCATCTCCTGGAGGAGACAACAGTTCGGACAGAGTGGACCCGGGCTCCTGGCCCTGTGGATGCCTATGAAATTCAATTCATCCCCACGGTGAGAGACATGCCGAGCTCCAGGAGGAGACTGAGTGGGCAGGACAGGGTGGGGTGGGGGGGCAGGGCTCACCTCCTGCAGGAAGTTCCAGGTGATCATGAATCCAGATGGCTGGGTTCCAGAAGCTGCTGTTAAGGCCTTCTTAGCCTGCTTGACACTGGGTGCTGAGGCCTCTGCAGCATCTCTGGCAAGCATTGGTCCCATGCAATTGGAACACCTGGCCACAGAGAGCTCAGTACTTCCTGAGGCTGTGCAGTCCACTGTTGGTCATCACTGTTAGTTGTGAGAGTTGTTGCGGAATCCCAGTCTGCCCTCATTCTAACACTGTCTGTTGGCCCTAGCTGGGTATTCATCAGCAGCTGGAATGCTTTTTGCTTTCCCTGTGTCCTACTCCAAAGGCCTTCAGGTGGGGATACCAGCCTGGTGTCATCATTCCTCAGGCAAAACCTCCCGGTTTCTTCACCCCTTTTCCCTAAGTCTTTGTTCTCTGAATCCTTTACCTTCCTGTGCCTCTTGCTTTTTTCATGTTCCCCCAAAATGTGAGGGCAAAGCGGGGCGCACTGGCTTCCCCTGGATTTCTCGGCCCTTTTCTCGGAGTCAGCATATATTAACTTGTAGTCACACAAGCGTGCAGCTGTTTGGTCATATTCGTTTTTTTGTTTGTTTGTTTTATTTTTATTTTTAAAGGCTAGTCAAGTGAAGCAGTGGGAGTGGAGAAGGAACAAAGAAATCTGTAACTGGTTGTGATCAATTAGTTTTTTTAAGTAACTTTTCATTATAAAAGTAATATAGGCCCAGTGCAGAAAATTTAGAAAATACAGATTAGCAAGGAAAAAAGCTGGAAGGAAGGGAAGAAGAAAGACAGGAAAGAAGACAAAATGCAACTATATACACTTTTTCTTTTCATCTAAATATAGGCCTTTGCATTTGGCCCTGTTCAATGTTATCTTTTTGGTTTGGGCCAAGCTGTCTAGGCTGTTGCAATAATTTTGAGGCTGTGAACTTCATCTCCCACCTCCTTGTTATCAACACATGCAAACCAGTTTTTTCTCTGTCTCCCTCCAACTTGCTTTTTTTTTTTTGAGAAAGTGTCTCAATCTGTGGTCCAGGCGCAAGTGCAGTGGTGCCATCTCATCTCACTGCAATCTCTGCATCAGGTTCAGGTCATTCTTCACCTCAGCCTCCCGAGTAGCTGGGACTACAGGCATGCACCATCTTACACTGCTAATGTTTGTGTTTTCAGTAGAGACGGGGTTTCTCCATGTTGCATGCCCAGGCTGGTCCTGAACTCCTGGGCTCAAGTGATCCGCTCACCTCAGCCTCCCAAACTGCTGGGATTACAGGCATGAGCCACCACGCCTGGCCATCCAGCTTTCTCTTAAAACATTAGAGGGAACACCCTAATGACAAAGCCTTGTGGTCACTCATTTGGGACCTTTGTGCAGATTGGGCTTTTAAGAGATGGTCATTTCCCCAGCTCCAAATCTTCTGACATTTCTACCATCCAACTCATGTTTTCCTGCATCATCCCACAAATGCCATGGGGTGTGGGCCATGCTATCCCCATCTTCATCAGCTGAGCCAGGACTCTGTAAAAATAACTCCCTGGACCTCAAGCCTCAGAAGGCACTAGGACAGAAGGGGGCAGCTCAGAGGGACTGTCTGTCATCCTCACTCCACTTTGCCTTGTCTTCTCATTATACCCCTCAGGCCAGACCCCTACCATGTTCTGTCTCACCTTACTCTGTAGCCAAAGCAGAAGCAGACATCTCTACTTTGTGGCGCAACCAAGATAGCTTGGATTTTTTTGTTCTGCTTAAACATCTTTTTTTTTTTTTTTGGGTTATAAAAATACTTTAATCACGGGACAAGAATTTGGCAACTAGAGAAAAGAAAAACAATTCTTGGCTGCTGCTCACTAAAACAAGCACTGCTAACATTTTAAAGTGTTTCTCCCACTCTCTTCTTCTCTGTGTACAGTATTTACATAGCCCTAATCTTGAAAGGGTGGGACTTTGAAAAGGAACTTTCCTAAGAACTTCAGGGAAAGAAGAATTAAAATAAACACTTGAGATAAGAGAAGCTTTTAGTGCAGCAGTTGTCTCCTGCTCTGAGTAAATAAATACAAACCCACCCTTGGTGTTGTCAGGGCGCCGCTTTCCACTTGAAGCCCTAGACCTTCTCCCTCGCTCAGAGCCAGGATGTTGGCGCCAGGTTGGCCTATGCCAGGCTTGGCCATGTTCTTAGCTCATCCATTCTGCTCTCGGTATGGGTGTCTGTCACATTCTGGGTTTTCTCTGAGCCTGGGTATGGAAGACACTCCTGTAAAATTGGTTCCCCAGACACTCCTCTTGGGCCTGGGCTACTGACCCTCACATTATGCTTTCCACTCTCTGTTGCTGGCCCCTGGCATTGTACCTTCTGCCTTGGCAAGTGCTCTCTGTCCATTTCTGTGGGCGCAGAGTATATTGAGTAGCTGTCTGTCCTCTGGCTGCTGCTGTCGTCCTAGAAGCCTATCTCTATCTCTTTCCTTCCCTCTTCCCAGAAGCACTTCTCTCTCAAAGCCCAAACTCTGCTATTCCAGATCAAGGAACACACATAGTTATTGGAATTACTGTTACGATTATTATTATTTTGAGATGAAATTTCACTCTTGTTGCCCAGGCTGGAGTGCAATGGTGGGATCTCGGCTCACCGCAACCTCTGCCTCCTGAGTTCAAGCGATTCTCCTGTCTCAGCCTCCCAAGTAGCTGGGATTACAGGCATGCACCACCATGCTCGGCTAATTTTGTATTTTTAGTAGAGACGAGGTTTCTCCATGTTGGTCAGGCTGGTCTTGAACTTCTGATCGCAGGTGATCTGCTTGCCTCAACTTCCCAAAGTGCTGGGATTACAGGCATGAGCCACCGCATCCAGCCGGAATTATTTTTCAGAATGCAGAAGAAGGTTTCTCCTCTCCCTGCATATATGGCATTGTTACTCTGACTCAGTGATTCTCAAAGTGTGTTCCCTGGACCTGCAGCATCAGCATCACCTGGGGGTATGTTAGGAATGCAGATCATCAGACTCCCCTCCCCAGATCTGCTGAGTCAGAAGGTCTGGGCACAGAGCCCAGTAACCTGTAGTGCAACAAGCCCTCCAGGTGATTCTGATGCACCTCCAGCCTGAGGCCCACTAAGTGAAGGAATGTTGCTGTTTTGCAGAATGCTAGCTCCTCTATGAATGTGAGAGAAAGCATAGGGAATCTGAGGGAGGTGAGTTCCTGAATCAGAAAAAGGTTGAGATATTCCTCATCTGGGTGTATTCTGCAGCCTGGAAACCAGGGTCATGCTAAGTGTTCACTGGGACACAATACCTTGCAGCCTCCGAGAAGTTTTTGCTTGGGTCTAGTCTAAAAACAGAGATGTATTGGGATAAGGTTTAAAACTTGCCAAGAACAAAATCAGTGAAGCAGGCCGGGGGCAGTGGCTCCTACCTGTAATCCCAGCATTTTGGGAGGCCAAAGCGGGTGAATCATCTGAGGTCAGGAGTTTGAGACCAGTGTGACCAACATAGTGAAACTCCATCGCTACTACAAATACAAAATTTTTAGTAGAGTGGTGTATGCCTGTAATCCCAGCTACTTGGAAGGCTAAGGCAGGAGAATCACTTGAATCCAGGAGGTGGAGGTTGCAATGAGCCAAGATCATGCCATTGCACTCCAGCCTGGATGACAAGAGCAAAACTCCATCTAAAAAAAAATCAGTGAAGCAGCCAAGCTTTACCAAGGGGCAGAGCCAGCTGCCAGCATCTGTTCAGAAATCCTGCTTCAGACCAGCAAGATGGTGCTAGGAGACGTGGGAGACGTGGGTTAGGTTGATGGACTTTCAGGGGACTATTCCTAGATGGATCTCAGGAGGAACCAAGAGGTGTCTAAAGGATAATATAGGTTGATCTTATGGAAGAGGGAGAACTCTGGGGCTAGGCTTGTCTCGCTGAAAGAACCAGACATCATCAGCGAGCATCCAAGGTGTGTGTGTGTTGAGGCGGTAGGGATGGGGTACGTATGGATAAAGAGAAAGAGACACAAACAAAAAGGGAAAATGAACAAAGAAATTCTGGGAAGGGTAAGGATTTCATGGGTCTTGAGTTGAGGTTCACCCAAGGCTTCCTAGGCTGGGGTATCCTAGGGCAGGGTGAGTAGGAGAGGGATGGAGGTCCTGTGTGTCCAGGAAAACTTTTCAGCCCAGAAAACGGACAAAGCTTTATTTCATCCTCAACACAGAAATCTCTACGTGGCCTTCTCATCTGGTTTTATACTTTAATATTTACTATGTTGATTTCCCCACAGTTCTCCTGGTTTAGGAGAGTACCTTTTGAAATTTCCAGTCCTGCTTGGCTGATGGAGGTGTCCCCATCACGGCCAACATAGCTAAGCAGAACAGAGTGTCCTTAGCAGCCGTCTTGGCTGGACAGCGCATCAAAACGTGGGGCCGTTAGAATGCTCACAGATGTCCAGTTCCTCCCATTTCTCTAGCAGTGGGCGCTCTAGGAGACCCTGCCTGGAGCAGGGGCCAGTAGATTTCCTTTGGTGCCACCACACATAATCATAATACCTTAAATGTACACTTGTAGGAGGGTTGTTTTCTCACAGGCCTTTGCTAAGCATAGAGATTGTGAGTATCTGATAAAATTCAAGATGTGGCCATATGTTTAGCTACTAGAGTATGAGCTACCTGAGGACAGAGACCATATATTTTACTTTTGTGTCTCCAATGCCCAGCATGATGCCAGGTACAAAATCGACAGTCAGGAAACATATCTGTGGAACTTTGAGCAGATGAGTCTTGTTGTGAGGAGCCTACAAGCCTGCTGAAGAGATAAGAAAAGTCCCTCAAGGGGAAGGTTGTGATGTGGGTCACACTCCTGTTACCCAGCCATGAGCAGGCATCTGCCAGAAGGGTCAGGCTGACGGAGACCCTTTAAGGAGAAAGTGCAGCTTGAAGGGGCATCCTTGATCTACTTCATTTGTTCTGAAAGGACTGAGCTTAGGAGAAGCCTCCTCATGCCCAGGTAGTCAGAGTTGCTAGCGCAAAGCCGGAGGGAGAGTTGTGGTGCGTGTTGGGTAGAATTCTGGCAGATGAACAGGGGGTGCCCATGAGAGGGGATTCTGGGATCACACTGTCAGGGCCTACATCCTTGGCACTTTCTTGGTGTTGGTGACCTTGGCAGGATACTTGTCCTTCTGTGTCTCAGTTTTTTTTTTATCTGTGAAGTGGGACTAATAGAACCTGTTTCATAGGGTTGTTGTGAGAATGAAGTGAGTTCACGTATGTAAATCGCCTAGAACAGTGGCTGGCAAGGAGTTAGTGCTCTCAGCGTGTTTGCTGTTACTGCCTGTGCTCCCCAGCTTGTACAGGGCCAAGTTCCACACAGTCCCACGCTGACACTGTTTAGAATTGGAGAAAGAAGAGATAAGGGGGGTTGAGCAGCAGAGGAGAGAGTGCCAGCCCCTGAACCACCTGGTGCTCCCTCTCACAGACAGAGGGGGCGAGCCCCCCATTCACAGCACGGGTTCCAAGCTCTGCCTCAGCCTATGACCAGAGAGGACTGGCCCCTGGACAGGAGTACGAGGTCACTGTCCGAGCCCTTCGAGGGACCAGCTGGGGCCCTCCTGGCTCCAAGACCATCACCACCAGTGAGAGCTGGGGCTGCGGGGGCTGGCGTCCTGGGTGGAGATCTGGACTGGAGAGGAATCTGCCTTCCAGAGGGAGAGGGGAGGGGCTGGATGGGGGCTAGGCTCTTGGAAGGAAAGCTGATGACTGAAGAACCAGACACCCACCTGAGCCCTCCTCTTTTTTAACTTGGCTAGTGATCGATGGGCCCCAGGACCTCCGAGTGGTGGCTGTGACGCCGACAACGTTGGAGCTCAGCTGGCTGCGTCCCCAGGCCGAGGTGGACCGATTTGTGGTGTCCTATGTCAGTGCTGGCAACCAGAGGGTACGGCTGGAAGTGCCTCCTGAAGCAGACAGGACGCTGCTGACTGACCTGATGCCAGGCGTGGAATATGTGGTGACTGTCACAGCGGAGCGGGGCCGGGCAGTCAGCTACCCAGCTTCTGTCAGGGCCAACACAGGTATGGCTGGCCAGAGGTTAGGGAAGCACCCTGGTTTCCCAGCCTTGGATTCTCCTTCTCAGGAGCCCAGGCCCAGGGCTCACAGGCTCCTCTGAATGCATCTGGCAGGTGTGTGGCAGTCTCCAGGCACCTGCTGGGGGCTTTGCTCTGTCCTGAGGCCGTTGGGGAGACAGAGCCCTCAGATGCCTGGAATCCTGTAGGAAGGCTGCAGGTTAGACTATGGAAGGAACTGCCCCAGGGAGAGAAGTGAATAGGAGATGCTGTCTGATCCAGCCAGTTAAAGGACATTCTTATTTACATGTAGGTACAGGGACAGGCCTTGTGCTGATAGATCTTGTGGGACTGGAATTAGGCAGATTAGAGATCATCAGTCCTGTTGACTTCAGGGTTGGGATTGCTGGGAGGTGGGTCTCACAGCAGTGATTTTCCACTAAACCTCAAGGTTTCTTAACAGATACCTGGATATTTCTTGTTTTTCCTGTGACAGGGGACACCCACCTTGCTGTAGCTCATTTTCTCTTCCCCCACTCCCCTTTCTCTTCTTCAGCTACAGGGCCCACGGGCTTGTCTCTTCTTTCTAGGGCACCAACAGTGGTGGGCATGGAGGGGGATGGGGGGCTCGGGGACACTGACCGATTTCCCTCCCTTCTTTTTCCAGGTGGGGCTGGGGCACAGGGAAGAGGCCTCTGGCTCTGGTGGGAGGGATGGGGGAGGGGCTGCCGAGGGGAGAAGTGCCGGAGGGAGCTGCCACTGACCTGTTCTCCCCTTTTTCGCTCCTGGCAGCACCAGGCCACTACAGTTACCCGGAGGTGCGCCCCCCATCCCCGCCCCCCAAGCCCCGGCCCCGGCCAGCCCCAGCCCCGCGTACCCCGCAGCCCCCTCGGCCCTCGAGGCCCGCAGAGGAAGGGGAGGAGGAGTCCCAGCCCCGGCCAAACTCGTCCCAGCCCCCACGGCGGCCTTGGGGCAACCTGACGGCCGAGCTGGGCCGCTTCCGCGGCACGGTGCAGGACCTGGAGCGCCACCTGCGGGCTCACGGCTACCCACTACGGGCCAACCAGACTTACACGTCGGTGGCGCGCCACATCCATGAATACTTGCAGCGGCGTCGCGCGGCCGCCGCCCCCGCCGGCTCCCCCGCACCCCCGCCCCGCCACCCCCGCCCCACCGCCAGCCCCGACCCCGGCACCAGGAAGCGAGACTCCAACCGGGGCATCTACGGCCTCTCGCCTGAAGGCGTCGACCGGGTGGCTGCGCCCCGCCACCCCAAGCCTGAGGTGCTGGGCAGTTCCGCTGACGGCGCGCTTCTCGTGTCTCTCGACGGGCTCCGCGGCCAGTTCGAGCGCGTGGTGCTGCGCTGGCGGCCTCAGCCGCCTGCAGAGGGCCCCGGCGGTGAGCTGACCGTGCCGGGCACCACGCGCACCGTCAGCCTGCCCGACCTCAGGCCCGGCACCACCTACCACGTGGAGGTCCACGGGGTGCGGGCGGGGCAGACCTCCAAGTCCTACGCCTTCATCACCACCACAGGTAGCGTGGGCTGGGGCCACGGGACACCCATCCCCTGTCCAGCCTCACCTGCCGTTGGAGCCTGCATTCACGAGTTCCTCCCCTGCCACCCCTCACTGCACCCTTCTACCTTCAGGCCCTGCCTGGTTCAGGCTCCAGGGGGCCCCGGGACAAAGCACGAGTACAGTGTCCGTAGAAGACGTCTTCACCCCAGGGTCCTGGCATCATCCTGTGGATGCCTAAGGTCAAGGCGGCCCCGTCTTTGGGGTTCCCGGGTCGCCTCAGGATTGCTATTTTACGCAATTGACGGGGATGTGGTTGGGGCACCTGCAAAGATTCACTGGAGCGGTTTGAGTGGCCTGGGAATTGAAAACAGTGATTCCTGCTCTGACTCACTGTGGTGAGGGTGGCTGAAGACTGTGGTCAGTAGTTACTGTTTTCCACAATTTGGCCTTGACCTTGAAGAGACACATCAGAACTGCGTGGGGGTGGCCTGGGTGCCATCAGGCAGCAACTGGATGCGGGGGATGAAACCACTGCTTCTTGAGCTGGCTTTTCAGACCTCCTGGCTCACTTTATGCTGGTCTCTCCCACAGGAACGATGTCTGGGCTTGGGGAAGGGCACCCTGTGGCTGCTGTGGGTGGGGAGGGTGGTGAACCTCTTCTTCCCCCATAGGGCCCAGATGCCACCTGACCTGGACGTCCACCCCCACGCCCTCTCTTTCTTCCCACTGCCCGCTCTCCTCTTGCATCCTTCCTCTCTAACACCACTGTCTTTCTTCCAGGCTTCTCACTGCAGCACTAATGGAAGCCACCTGACCACCACCCAGTGGGGGGGATGTATGTGGGGAGGGGCATGGAAGTCTCTGGGGGCTGGAGGTCATGGAAGCCTTGTGGGATGAGGGATAGCAGAATTTATTTTACTTGTTACCTGCCTGAAGCACAGGCCTGTCTGCTCAGGAATGGTAGATGGGGGTATTTGGAGGACTGGCTGACCTTTGGGAGGAGGGGGTGGCCCAGGTGATGGAACCAGAAGTAGAAGAGTGGAGGGTTTCGAGGCGGTTAAGAGGCCGGAGGGCAGAACCTGAGGACTGGGGATTCCTTTCTAGTTCTCATACTGGACTCTCCTCTTTTTCTCACCCTGCCCCTTCCCAGGGTCCTCACCCTCTGGCCTCTTGGGAACTACTGACGAGCCTCCTCCCTCAGGCCCCTCAACGACCCAAGGGGCCCAGGCCCCTCTCCTGCAGCAGCGCCCCCAGGAGCTGGGAGAGTTGAGGGTGCTGGGCAAAGATGAGACAGGGCGCCTCCGTGTGGCCTGGACCGCTCAGCCCGACACCTTTGCCCACTTCCAACTGCGCCTGAGGGTGCCCGAGGGGCCCGGGGCACATGAGGAACTGTTGCCAGGGGATGTCCGCCAGGCTCTGGTGCCTCCACCCGCTCCTGGATCCCCCTACGAGCTGTCACTTCGTGGGGTCCCTCCTGGGGGCAAGCCCTCTGACCCCATCATCTACCAAGGCATTATGGGTACATCCTGGACTTTGCTGAGATCTGTATCCTGAGTTTGAGGATATTGGGCCTTCAGAGGTGGGATGGATATTGAGGGTCCAGTGAAGGGCAGGGGTGATGTTTGGCACTGGATAGTAGGAGAAAAGGAAAGAAAAGGAATTGCAGGTTCATCGGGAAGACAATGGAGGGAGATCTTAAAACAATGATGAGGGTAGGTGGGGAGAGGCGAAAGAGGCAGAGGAATAAAGCTTCACGGTGGGCAGAGATTCCAGGAGAGAGGCTGAAGCTCCCTGGCCCTCCACCTGTAGCTTTCCTTGCACTGTCCACTGCCCTCACTCTTTGGTTGCTCCTCTACCCTTCCCTGCCCTGCAGATCTTTCAGGGTGGGCATGGGAAGGCCTCTGGACACTAACCCTCAGCCCCCGACACCTTGTCCCTGGGAGCCTGGTTTGCAGTGGACAGCCGTCCATGGTTCCATCAGCCAGTTTCTGCTGGTGGTGAAGGCTCCTTGGGGCAGGGGGCTCCACAGCCAACAGGACTTCAGATATAGATGAGGTTTGCAGGGCCAGTGAAAGACAGGGCCCAGGGTACCTGACTTTCACATCCCCTCTTTGTTCCTCTCTGTGGGATCCCAAGCTCACCTCTGGAAGAGGTCGTGGTGAGAGAGAGAGCAGCTCAGGTGGGCGGAGAGCCTTCAGACTCCTCTGAAGCTGCAGCGGGGAGGCCTAAAACTCTCATGCAGAACCAGGGGGGACCTGAAACCCCCCCAAAGATCCTGGTGTGCAAAGGGACCAAGACCTTGTGAGGGATGGAGAAACTGTTACAAGGGAAGGAGCGGAGATTGAGAGGAAAACGTCCCTCTTCCAGGAGAGCTGGTCACAGAGGGCTGAGGGGCGGGGAAATAGAGTCTTCCCGGGAGGGAGCTATCCAGGATGGAGTGAGGTGGGCAGGGGAGAGGGAAGGAGACACAGACAAAAGAATGATTGAGTCTACTATGCTTTGCTTTTGGCTCCCAAACTCCAGACACGGATGAGGAGAAGCCTGGGAAGTCCTCAGGCCCACCACGCCTGGGTGAGCTGACGGTGATGGACAGGACCTCTGACTCCTTGCTCCTGAGCTGGACAGTCCCCGAGGGCGAGTTTGACTCCTTCATGATCCAGTACAAGGACAGGGACGGGCAGCCCCAGGTGGTGCCCGTGGAGGGGCCGCAGCGCTCGGCTGTCATCACCTCCCTGGATCCTGGCCGCAAGTACAAATTTGTCCTGTATGGGTTCGTTGGCAAGAAGAGGCATGGTCCCCTGGTGGCTGAAGCCAAGACCTGTGAGTGACAATACTAACACCCTGCTCTCTGTACTGCCCTGAAGGAGGTTTTCTCAGTGCTTTGGGAATCCATTTGGGAGCTCCAGGAAAGATTCCTGGAGGCAGTGGTGCATGAGCTGAATTCTGAAGGGAAGGTAGTGGTGGGGCAGGCATTGAGGTCGAGAAGCTCAGTGCAGCCTGAGGGAGTCACGGTGAGCGAGGTGGGGAGAGCATGGCCAGCAGGAGAATCACTGTCAGTTTCTTCCAGCTGGAGAACAGGGCATGTGGGGCTGCCAAATGGCCTGGTCTCAGGGCTTTCTGGTTTGTGTTGAGGGGCTTGGGTCTCATTTGGAGGCCCCTAAAGGGTGAAGTGGGAGAGTGATGTGACTAGATATTTATCTTGCAAATTGCAGTGTGGCTGCTGCTGAGACTAGCTGGAGATGTGAGTTAAGAGCTGGTAAGGGCTGGCAGGGCAGATCCTGCCTATAATCCCAGAACCTCTGGAGGCCGAGGCCTCCTCAAGGAGGATCACTTGAGGCTAGGAGTTTGAGAACAGCCTAGCAACATAGCAAGACCCCATCTCTACCACAACAAAAGATATTAGCCAGGTGTGGTGGTGAGTGCCTGTAGTCCCAGCTACTTGAGAGGCTGAGGTGGGAGGATCGCTTGAGCCCAGAAGACCGAGACTGCAGTGAGCCATGATTGTGCCACTGTACTCTAGTACCCCAGCCTGGGTGCTATCCACATTCTGCACAGAACAACACCCTGTCTCAAAAAAAAAAAAAAAAAGATGGATTGGCTGGGATGTGGCAGTGGGGCTGGATGTGGGAGGCGAAGGAAAACAAGGCGTACCAGGCAGCCCCCGGGATTCTGGATGAGACAGTCCCATTCCCTGAGGCAGGGAGCAGCAGAGGTGTGGAACAACACCTTAGATAAACTTAGATCAACATCTAAGGGACACTTACATAAATATCTTTTGTGCATTTATTAACTGTCAATTGTGATCAAGATGTTCTCTAAGTGGATCACAACACTTATTCCTTAAAGCACACCTAGGAGGCATGCTCACTTTACAGATCAGGAGAATTGAGGCGCCAGGGTAGCAGTGTGGGGCTGGGGAAGAGACAGGGCCACTGGAACCCTGGGGACAGCGTGCACTCAGAGCAGAGGCAGAGGAAGAAATGCCCACAGGGTAGCTTGAGGAGTGACTTGCAGGGAGGGGCGGAATCAGGAAGGGTGCCATCCTGGACTCCAGGAAGGAGGGCGTGGTTGGACTTGTCAGATTCCAGAACAGTGATTCAAGGGCTATAGAGTGTCCACAGGATTTAGCAATGGCAAGGTCACCACTGGCCTCCATGAGAGCTGCTGCCTGGTGGTGGGGTGAAGCTGGATTGGGAGGGCTACGGAGGCGAGGACATGGCTACAGTCAGTGTAGACATCACTTTCTGGAATCTGCACTGGGAATGCGAGCAAAGAGGGAAGATGGAAGCTGGAAAGAGATGCACGCAGAATGCGGGGGAGGGGTGTGACAGTAGCGTGTTGAAATGCTGATGGCACAGCGGCTGGGGAGTGAAGGGTCAGTGATGCAGGTAGGGGAGTCCACCCATGGGTCAAAGTTCCCAAGGAGGAGGGCTGCAGCATAGGTGAGGGAGGCTGTTTCACATTAAAACACTTCAAGGATTGTACCCTCCTCTCTTGGAGAAGCAGCCAGCTAGTAGTTAGGCTTGGAAGCAGTGGAGGTTGTACTGGGAAGATCTCTCTGGCTGTGGACATGTGAAAGGGCCTGGCTGGGCTCCCTTCTTTCTCCCCACTGCTCCGGGTTGTGGGTGGAGGCAGAGTCACACTAGTCCATGCAGTGCTTCCATGCCATTTGGAAGAAGACACCCATTCCTCTAAGGGACACCACTCCTCACCAGGGCACACAGCTCAGCAAGCACAATGTTGACTGAATTTCAGTCCCTCTGTACTCCCTCAGCAAGTGTGCTTTTATGCAGTGAGCAACCTGCACAACCTCACACAGCATCCTTATGTGGGACTTGGCTTCCCCATTCTCCTTTGACCTAAGTCCTTCCCGTCTCTCTGCCTGCTCTTCCTAGTGCCTCGGACTGACCCAAGTCCAGGGACTCCACCCCGCCTGGGAAACCTGTGGGTGACAGACCCCACCCCAGACTCACTGCACCTCTCCTGGACTGTCCCTGAGGGCCAGTTTGACACCTTCATGGTCCAGTACAGGGACAGGGATGGACGCCCCCAAGTCTTACCTGTGGAAGGGCCCGAGCGTTCAGTTGTTGTCCCCTCACTGGACCCTGACCACAAGTACAGATTCACTCTGTTTGGGATCGCGAACAAGAAGCGGTATGGGCCACTCACAGCCGATGGCACCACTGGTGAGTAGCAGCCACCGCAGCCCCCACGTGACCCCCTCTCAGCCCTCTGCATACTTGCCTTTAGCTCAAGACTAGCTGGAGTCCCCCAGCAAGACAGCTAACTCCAGCATCCTGGCCTCGCTCCTGGGCTGAGGGGCAGCCAGACTCCCCCACACTACTGGGCCCCTTCCATCCCAAGCAGCAGCTCCCCAGGGCCCAGAAGGTGTGTCATACCCTGGCTGTGTCAGGCTGCCCAGGAGTTTAGCATTAGAATTAATGGAGTAGTGACCCCTCCACTCCCCGTAGGTGTGACATCTCATCCAAACCCCAAGCCCCAGTCCCAGGCTGCAGTTCAGCACCTGGCTGGATCTTGTTAACAGCTCCAGAGAGGAAAGAAGAGCCCCCCCACCCCGAGTCCCTGGAGCAGCCCGTCCTGGGGGAACTGACGGTGACCGGTGTGACCCCAGATTCCTTGCACCTCTCATGGACGGTGGCCCAGGGCCCCTTTGACTCGTTCATGGTCCAGTACAAGGATGCACAGGGGCAGCCCCAGGCAGTGCCTGTTGCGGGGGATGAGAACGAGGTTACCGTCCCCGGCCTGGATCCCGACCGGAAGTATAAGATGAACCTCTACGGACTTCGTGGCAGGCAGCGTGTGGGGCCTGAGTCTGTGGTGGCCAAGACTGGTGAGTCATGGCTGCCAGGCCTCCCTTCCCTGCTAGCCCCATCCTGCGAGCAGGACTTGGCTGGGGCTCCTTCCAGCCTCCCTCCACCTTTGCCTTCTCAGCTAATTTTGCCAAAGCCTCCACCCACGTCCTCCCCAACTGCTCTCCTGTCCTCTGCATGCCAGGTCCCCCTCATCCAGCCTCCAGCTCCTCCTCTTTCTCAGCCTTACTCTTCATCTCCAAGGGTAGGTCCTATTTCCTCCATTTGAAGCACCTGGCCTCGTCCCTCCACCCAGGGCTGTCTCCCCACAGATGTCCTCCCCATTTAGTCACTGCGTTCTCATCCCACAGTTTTTACCGGGCTCCTTCATGGTCTGGTTTGGGCCATGGTCGCTTCTGAGCTTCTGTCACCTACTCCCCACACCCTCCTGCTATTTCTGCTGTGTTCAGAGGTGGCAGATCCAAGTGACAAGAGCACCACATTTCTTCAGCCTTTTTGCAGCATGAAGAGGACCCCTCCCAGCTCCCGACTCCTTGACTCCCAGCCCGCTTGGAACAGGGCAAAGAGATTGCGTTGAGCTCAGCACCCAGCCTTTCCCTGTGCGGTGCCATTCCCATGGCCTGTGAATTCTTTGATGAGAGATGGTGTGGATAGTGGTTAGGAGCAGAGACCCCAGAGCCAATGCCTGAGTCTCACTAGCAGCCTTGCAACTTACTTCCTCTGGACCTCGTGCAGGTTGCTTAACCCCTCTGTGCCTCAGCTTTCCCTTCTGTCAGGTGGGATGATAATGGTTACCACCACATAGAGCTGTTGCAATTACATGAGTTAATATACGGATAACACTTAGAGTAGTACAAGGAGCAGCAAAACCTTTTCAGAGTGAGCTGCAATTTCTCCCTGACTCTCACTTCCCAGTAATCTTTTTTGCTCCCCACCTTCCTCCCTTCCCCTGGGTTGTCATTCGTGCCAGTTCCTTCCTCAATCTATCCCAAATTAGTCCCCCATGTACAAGGGAGTGCGTCACTGAAGGGCTGGCTTCCCTTGTGCCACAGTCTCCCCACTCCATGGAGCCTTGGCAGAGACCTAACTGCAGGAGGCGGGCAGGTGCCCACAGGGCTGTGATTCCAGAGCCAGCCAGGGAAGGGCACGGCCCTCCCTGGATCCCACTCACCCCAGAATTTTTCTCCCACTCCTGCCCAGAGCCCCACCTTAGCAATTCATTCCTTGGGGTCAAAGAGGAGGGAGGAGCAGGGTTGCCTGGGAAGGCCATAGCAGGAGTCCATTCTGCGATCCCATCCTCCTATGAGAGGTGCGGCAGCCAGAGTGCCGTGGGGAGGGCGCAGGTGGGAAGAGCCTCACTGCCCTCCTGGCTGTCTGAGGTCAGTGCTATCAGTGAACGTGGTTTGGAAGAACCCTCAGAGGCTTCCTCTCTTCCCATCTCAGCTCCGTTCTCAGACATGAAGCGAGACCCGTCACCCACACAGAACCCACCAGAGCAGGATGGGGTAGGGGCTGTCTCAGCCCTCTCCATCCTTGAGTGACTGAATGGCAAATACAAAGGCTACAGAGCCCCTGAGCCCACAGCGTGAGGGCATTTCCGTGGCTATCCCCTGTTGGCAGCAGCAGCAAAGCCAGCAGCCCTTTATGCCTCTGTCTCTTCTCTCAGCTCCTCAGGAGGCTGTGGACGAGACCCCCAGCCCCACAGAACCCAGCACGGAGGCCCCGGAAACCCCTGAGGAGCCGCTCCTGGGGGAGCTGACAGTGACAGGAGCCTCCCCTGACTCGCTGAGCCTCTCCTGGACCGTCCCCCAGGGCCGCTTTGACTCCTTCACGGTGCAGTACAAGGACAGGGACGGGCGGCCCCAGGCGGTGCGTGTCAGGGGCGAGGAGAGCGAGGTCACCGTGGGAGGTCTGGAGCCCGGGCGCAAGTACAAGATGCACCTGTACGGCCTCCACGAGGGGCAGCGCGTGGGACCGGTGTCCGCCGTGGGTGTCACAGGTGAGTGAGGGGCAAGGGCCTACTCTGGTTCCCTTTCGCTGCTGGCTCCCAGCTTCCCTGTAGCCAGTTGCTCTCCTTGCTCCAGTGGAGTCTTGAAGCCACCTTCAAGACTCTTCAAGAAAGAGCACATCACTGGGGACTGGGGCACCACCAGCTTTCATGGCCCTGGGCAAGTTTTTTGTTTTTGTTTTTGTTTTAATATTTTATTGCACTTTAGGTTCTGGGGCACATGTGCAGAATATGCAGGATTGTTGCATAGGTACATACATGGCAATGTGGTTTGCTGCCTCCATCCCCGTCACCTATATCTGGCATTTCTCCCCATGTTATCCCTCCTCAACTCCCTACCCCCCGCTGTCCCTCTCCTAGTCCCCCCCAGAGACCCCAGTGTGTGATGCTCCCCTCCCTGTGTCCATGTGTTCTCATTGTTCAACACCCACCTATGAGTGAGAACACGCAGTGTTTGATTTTCTGTTCTTGTGTCAGTTTGCTGAGAACGATGGTTTCCAGGTTCATCTATGTCCCTACAAAGGACA